>JAUUEB010500827.1:0-18389 GCA_032362205.1 Clione limacina
TTCAAGGACTTTTCAAGGACTTTTCAAGAAGTCCTTGAATTTAAGGACTGCGCGGGAACCCTGTTGACTGCATGATTCAAAATTTCTAAGAATGTTGATCGGGTCTCTTTTGTTTAGTGTTAGTATGGGAGATGATGAATCTGTTTAGAGAACTGGAAAGTAATAAAAGCCTGCTAAGAGGGAGTTCTAATTGCAATCTGAATCTTTTGAGATTTTGTGCTTGAGATGGTTTGAATATCAAAACATAGAAACTGTAAGAGAAGGCATCCAAATGAAGGGTGAAAATGACACAGTACATAAATGGTTAAGAAAAGAAAAGTGTACAGGGTTAAAAACTGTTTATGAAAAAAACTTGAAACTTCTGCTTCTTATGTAGAATCAATGTATTTTATTTTAAAAATTCCTACCTAAGCTAAAGTTCTAAATAAATAAACTTTCACTACATGTAATAAATAATAAGGGAATAAAAACAACAAACTAGATATAAGGAAATTTAACCAATTTAAATTAAAAAATAAACAATTTCATCCTTGCTTGAAAGACATTAAGATGGAGTATCCAGGTTCAGAGGAGCAGAAGAAGGCCAAGAACAAAACGTGCCCAACACTGTCAACTAAACCTACCTTAGCCAACAAAAATGCTGGGATTCCCTTTGACGATGAAAGACTTGGTGAGGCTGGTGAGACTGTTGGAGATGATGAAGGACTACTGTTTTGGGATGAATTCTGTGAGGTGTTAAGTTTGATGTTATCTGCTGCGACTCTTGACAAAGCTTCTTCCACCTGGAAATGAAAAAGATTCTAAACATAATTCAACCATTTTTGCAATGTTCCATTTGCCTTGTCTTCAAATACATCCATAAATAAAGCTGGAAATTTTTCCGGGCCAGATTGTAAAACTATGCTCTTCACTTACCATTCCTTTTTACAGAGTGAGCGTTAAGCAATAAGCTAAAATATATATAATCCATACTGACAAATATCCGCTGTCATGTTGTGTGTTGCTCCTGTGTTGCTTTGCTGAACTTTCTGTCAAGCTAAATTGCTTATATTCATTGCATGGGTGTTTCATCTCTTATTTACATTCAGCAAATGGAATAAAATATGTTATCCCAATAAGAATAAATTGTAATAAAGAGACAATAAATACCCTTGGAGTCAGCTTGCCTCGCTGTTTTTCAAGAACGTCTTTGGCAGTGTGATAGACATACATCTCTGGAGATTCAGGGAGAGGAGACACAGATACTTCAGGCAGTTTGTCTAATTGGAACTTTGGGTGCCATCTTGTGATTTTGTCGTCTGGTACAACAATTGGTGGAGTCAGACTTGATAAAAATAACTGAGGAACATAAATCAACAATGTTATATCACTACTGTAAACAACAGAAATTAGACCATGAACATCTGTGGAACTCAAACAAGTTGAATTCAGATTAATTTTCTGGGATTAGTCAAAACAGTTTTGGAAATCTTGACCTGTTTGAGTCTTTAAATTGAACTGTAGTTATATACCGTGGCTTAAAAAATTTACCACATGATGGACAAATTCATGATTTGTTTACTCTTGAAGGAAGGAATTGTGACTATTGGAATTACTGCAAGTGATTAACTTGATGAACATAAATATTGATAGAAGTGCGCTTTAGTTTTTCTGTCCTTTACAAACAAAAAATAAAAGGAATGCAGCCAAATTTGTATTGTACAGCCACTTTTCCACATACATTATTATTACCACTTGCAAAAAGATAATTATGAGGTTGACAGAAATATACACTATTCAGCACTTTAATAGTTAATATCCCAGAGATCAGGCTGTATCATTCACCGGTCCCAATCGAGTTTATTGCTATATTTTCTTTGCTATTGCTATCAGGATTTTAAAGGTGGTATCTTTGCGAGCAAGAGACAATTCTTTAACTGTAAACCATGCAAGATATACCACATGTAGAGCAATTTATTACACAAACTATCTATAATTCAAAGCCACTTGGTCCAAATCTCTGCAGCTCAGAATAATAAAAGCTTTGTAAAAATAATTACCTTGTGTTGTTTCTTGACAAGATCAAGAAGTTTATTTTTGAAGTCATTTTTCCTCTTAACAAGATAACTGGCTTGAAACACAGGCTTTCCTTCTTTTGTCAGTCGGTTCTCACTGTCAGCATTTGAATCTAGACAAAGATAAGAATAGGAATGTCACCTTTTGCCTTTGGTTGATGTAGATTTCAAAGACAGTTTAAAAAAACTTAAAACCATTATGAATTTCTTCCTTTCAATTCTACTGTATAGAATATGGTATGGACAGAAAAAAGATTATAATACACAATGAAAAGAATTTGAAGAGGACAATTTTTTTCTTAAGCTCTGTTTCATTTTATTTGGCTCTAAAGAGCATTTAAAAAAACAACATTAACATCTTAAACAATTCCCAAAAATGTTGTATTTAACCAAACCAATTAAAGTGAGTTTAACAAAAAAAAAAAGTAATAAACAATTGCAGAAGAGGATAACAAGCAGACCATTAAAATTCAGGGGGTACATTCTTCCCTTATCTCAGAGGTGGAAAAAAATCTAAGGGTAAATAATTATAGAGGGGGAAAATTAAATTTGTAACTGGTGACCAATCAACGCGGTACTTACTTTTGGTGCCTATGTTGTTGGGTTCAATTGTCAACTGGTAGCCACTCACTTTTTTACCGTAGGCTGGAATGTTCTTTTCTTGTCGTAATAAATATGCATCAGGTGCAACTGTTTTTATTTGACCAACTGCTTTCAGTTCAAAGTTTCTGTAAAGATTTCATGAAAAAAATATAAATTTCTGATCTTGCCAACCAATAGAGACAAGAAATAATATATACAACACACAACACTTTTCTTTTCAAACACATATTTTTAGGGTCAGTGAAAAAAGCCATTGATAACTCCCATGTGTAAAATCAGACATGAGCTGGCAACTGTTAAAGCCAATTTTATCCACCTGTTACAGGAATGTGTCTGGTTGGCTGAAAAAGTGGACATTTAATGACAAATTCTTCAGGCAATTTTGATAATATCAGACCCAAAAAGTACATTTGGTGCTAGTTATTGTTGCAACCACAGAAGAAAATTGTCACAAAAAACACATTTTGTATAAATAGAATCTGATGACTGACCATGTCATCATGTAAGCAAATTCTCGATTTTTCAACCCAGCTTATAAATTACTATACTATAGTATAGTCTTTCTTCTAGAAGGACTATTGTTAGCACTGCCAAATGTCTCTCTTTACAAATAGCTGAATTGAATATGACAAGAGCCATATTTTCGACATTGAAGTCATGGGTTTTGAATTGAATAAGTGCAAGCCAGGAGAAATCAGTCTTAAGTTGGATTTATAACATCAATGAGACAACAAGGAAGACGAATGATAATACACACTTTATGTTGAAACAATGTCAACCTAGGGCATTGTTTGCCTCAGAAATTTAAGAGCCCTTACTTAGGGCTGTTTTTAGAATATATGCCTTGCTGAGGGCTGTTGAAGAAACCCTTACTGAACACTGTTTTTAAAGACCTTTTTCTGGGGGCTGTTATAAGAATAAGCCTTACTGAGGGCTATTTTAAGACACTTGCCGAGGGCTGTAGAATGTGGCAACCATGTAGGGTTAATGCACCAGCGGTCTACTCACCAGGCTGTGTCTAGCAGTCGACGTCAGCATAAAATCCTGTCAGGCGCCAGCTTTGCGCAAACGCTAATGAGAAGGCTTTCCCTATCTCAACTTCCTTCAAATCAAAAATACATAAATTACAATTTGTGTTCATGTGTAAGAAAGGATAATTTATAGAATTGTGATTTTCCGACAAATAACTACATAAAAAAGAATACTTACTTTCTGGTCATGTTCTGCACAGCTGCTTTCAACTTGCTGAAGGTGCAGATTTCTGACCGGTTGTGCATCATACTCAACACAGTGTCCATGGCCTGGAAGGCATTATCCAGCAGCCGATAAGAGAAAGGCAATGCAAGGGTTGGAGGTCCTTCAGCTGCCAAGTGGTCAAACCGCTGATGGGCTGGTAGGCTTGAAAGGAAAACAAATGGTTTAAATATATTTCATTTGGGTTCAAATAAGATGACTATTTAGTAATAACCTTATTGATTACGTTGATCGAAAAGTAAGTTTTAGAGTGCAGCTGTATCTGTGGTACAAAATGACTTCTAATTTGACAATATTTTGATATTATATTTATCTCACTTAGTGGTAGACTAATAGACATATATTCTTCTTCCAGTATTGTTGCCATACATATTCTGTTCTTGAACCCCCAGACCTATATTATATGCAAATGCTGATGATAGAAGAATAATCAGACTTAAAGCCAGTCACTCTTGTGAAGATGATAATTTTAAAAACCTTAAGTTAGAATATTTTCCAAATAATAATCACACAGCAGCTTTATCATATAACATAAAACTGAGTTGGCTATCACATGATACAGTATTTCACTAGTCCTTGTTGATTTGTTTCTAATAACTGTAAGACATCTTTGGAAGAGAAAGGAGATAGTTGACAACTTTTCTCACCTTTTTTCCTTGTTGTCATCCTTTGGTGCAGATGACATTATTTTTTGCTCTTCAATAACATTGTTCTGAGCGATGGAAGTCTTGAGCTCATCTAATTTCCCTCTTACATCTTCCAACTTGCCACTTTTCTTTAAGCGATTTTTCAAAGCCTGACCATTCTGTAAAAATAGTTTGAAGAACATTGAACATACACATGCTTAAGACCATGCACTAAATATTTGTAACAGTACCAATTTGGCAAATTGTGTTAAAATGGACCAAGTAGTCTTGGAAAATATCCTATATATATATATAAGAATCAGGGTCGGTGATTTTTTTCAAGCAAAGGGAACAAAAATGGATTCTATAATCAATTCCATATCATGGTTTATGTTGCGTTTGATGTCTTAGTATGTAGATAACTATTTTATTTATAGAGGAAACTGAAATTAATAATTTCTATAAATGAACCGGAGCCAAATTTTTTAAGCTGCATCATTAGTCATACGGCTCCAATTCCCTGGCTATCCCCCTCTACATCCTACCTTTATTTCCTTAAATACCTTTTTGTTTATTTTCATATTAAATTTTTAACTTATCTTCAGCTAATCTTAAGGTACTTTTAAATCTTACCATTTTGCTTAAAGCCTTCAACTTCTGTGATAGATCTTGAAGTTTTGGTTGCATGGGTTTGGGTTGTGATCCTTCATCAGGTCTTTCTGGGGTCTTAGCCAGGGGAGACAAAGCAGCAGGCGGAGAAGACACAGATGAGACCAGGGCTATCAGACGAGATTTCTCTGTTGGATCACTGACACCTTTTGTTTTGTCACCACCAGAAAACAGTGATGTTTTCACCTCCTGTTAAAAATAGTACATGAACAAGGTGTCACTGAATACATAGAATAAGATCAACATAAGCACTTGTTTGACGACTTGACAACACTCAAATGAACATCAGACTCAGTAAGATCTAGACATTCAGAAAATAAAGTCTTTCAACCACTTAAAGCTCTGCACAGTAAAAAATACAATTAGATCCTTAAACTAAAGACAAGATTTCCTTCAACCTTTGTGTACTAGCTACAATGGAGAAAACAGAGCAGTACTTTTTTAAACTTAAAAGCCCCATCTTCTTCTTCTCAAAAGTCAGATGGACAGCCCAGTCTCATGTACAAAATAAAATCTTGGTCCCCCAGACTGCAATAGCTTTTGGGTTGGGCGATATCTTTCTCCTTAAGTGGTACTTAAAAAATAAGCTCTAAAATACTCTATATCATTAACAAAAATATAACTCACAATGAATAACTATCTCAACTTTGCAACAACAGGTATTTTACACACAGCATAGGTGAACAAACTTAGAATGAAAAAAAATAGGACAAAAGAAAACCATCAAAAAATAATTATGGAAACATACAAATGTGATGGTCAAATTTAGAAAAAAATAACTTACTTTGGTAGAAATTTGATTTTTGTTGTCTGCTTCTGATGACTCAGATTTGCCTGCAGCCATGCACAACTCCAGTTTCTTTTTAGCGGACTCAATTTTTAGTACTTGTTTGCCTTCTTCAGAGAGTCGTCTTGGTGCAACTGTCTTGTGACGGGATTTCGGAGCAACAGAGCTGTCTTCAGGATCCATATTAATGATTCGTTTCCTTGGTGTGGTCAATCCACTAACAGCTCTGTCATGGTCATCTGAGGTAGAAGTGATTTCCTCAGACAGTAGGGCAGCACCATCTGAAATTTCTTTTTTCAATTTGTCAGTGGTTGAAGAGACAAAAATAAAGGTTTGATTTGGTTTAACAAAGTTAAATTCCTTAACTTCTTGTGTTGGGGTCACCTCTTGGTCTGGGGTAATTCTACTTTTATTACACATTAAATCTGTTAGCGTTCTTTGAGATTTATCTTTTACTGTATTTCTTGTTGACCTAGTAGTTCTGCTTTTAGAGGTGGTAGATGCAGGTGTTGCCTTTTTTGTTCGGCTACTTTGTCTCGTTTTTGTCTCTATTGTAGGCTGTTTTGACAAAGTAACACTTTGACATTTGGTTTCTTGAGCTGCCATATCTGGAGACAAACTTGTTGGTGAGACAACTGTCTTGCTGCTGACTGAGTCTGATTCTCTTGTTTTTAGGCTCTGAAAAAATAATTAAAACTATAAATTCTTAGAAATTATGTTTTAATCTGTTATTTTAGCTTTTGACCAGAATGTTAAGGTTGGGCTGATTCCAAAACAGAAGTATCTTACTGCAATCTTCATATTAATAGTTTATAGCGCTCTTCATGTTCACAATCAATTTTAAACATTTTACTTCAGTCATGACCTTAATGGCACACCAAGAATAATCTTAAACTGACAAAAACAATGTACAACTTCATGGAAATGTAAATTCTGATTCCTCATTACTATTACTTAGGCCAAAAAAAAAAGGTCTGTTTCCACCAACATGGCCCAACAAAATAGGGTAGGTAGGAAGGGATTGAATTTTTTTTACTTGCCATGAACAAGTCTCAAAAACATCAAAAAATGTCATGATTGCTGGATTCAATGAGACCAGACAGACTGTACTTCCACTTCACAGTGATGATCAGTTCAGAATAGGATCTCCTAATAAAAAATCTAAAAAAAAATATTTCAAAATCGAAAAAATCTGGTAGGGTCGGGAGGGTAGAGGTAGGGTCGGTCGGGTGGGTGGATACAGACCTTATTTTTGGCCTTAGGTCAATAAAGTTGAGCATCCGTAGCAAACCACTGCATCCTCTGTGGAATGACCCTATAAGGTGATTTACTTGGCTGATCTTCTTCATGATACGTTGGTAACTTAACTTTAGTATTTCACCAACTTTGCATCAGTTTTACTTGGGCATAGGAAGTTCAGAAAAAAACAAGGCCACAAGGATTCATTACTCTCTTTGAAAGAGAGATTTTTGAAATGTACATTATACATATTTTTATGTCATAATATTTTCTAGATTTGTCACTACCTACAAGGATATATTGTTAATCATTTAAGATTTAATTTTCAGAGCGGTTATGCATTTAATTTCTTTCTCTCGGTGATGTATTATTCCCTTGATGTTAGTTGGTGAGCAAGGAGGATGAATGATATTTTGCATGTCTTTCCCCCGCCTCCTCTAGAATCATTATGTATTTTTTCATAACTATGTCACAGGTGTGGTGTCAACTGTTGTACAGGACTCAGCTCATAAGATATTCATAGGAGGTCTGCCAAGTTATCTCAATGAAGACCAGGTATGTGTTTCTGTTGCCATCTAAAGGAGTAGAAATCCAACTTGGATCCACAGAACAGATGTGGAGGGCAACAACTATGGTGGCGCGTTTGTCTCATATTCCCACTATGTTAGAGTTTTGTACCTTCCGTTGTCTTCCCCCTATTGTTTTATCGATTGCAGGTTTAGGCTTTCCGTCTTGAGGTGTTTCTTTGTGGATGGAATTCCCTTGAATAAGAAGCTCATTGTAAGGTTTATTGCGTATTGATCAATGCTGTCTCTATGAATCTGGAATGTCTTTTTTCTAAGATAACAGTTATAAGAATTCATGCATACTTGAATTGATTCTGCAGGAACATTTTCTTCCACAGTTTTTTCAGGTCATGCATTGAAGAGATGTTTTTGTTTCAGGATTATTTTTCTCCAGCTTATGAAATGGAATTTTATTTTGTAATGGAAAAGGTCACAACAAGACGAGACTAATACTGTTTTGGGATTTGATATCTAATTGAGGATTTTTGTGAACATATTCATTAAAAGATTTAAAATCAAAACTTCATCATATTTTGATCAATGAGCTTCTTTCTTCAACTAACATGTGTTCAGGGGGTTTGGACTATTTTTGTTTTACTTTTTTTAAAAAGAAAAGCTCAAATATCTTAAAGGCATTCTGTTTTTTGCTGTGAAATTGAGGAACTAAATATATTTCTTCTTGTTTCTTCCCCTTTCATTCCCTAGCTTAGGGAACGAGGTTGAAAGTGGGTTAACTTAACCACTTCAATGTTACTTATGTGTGGCTAACAAGGACACAGGCAAGTGCAATCTCCAGTCTGTTGAATAGAGGAAGGAGCTATCACTGCAATAAATTAATTTGGGTTTGATTAGATAGCAACTCAAATGTATTTTAACAGATGAAGGGGGCCCCATTAGATTTATCAACTGTAGCATTTAAGTATCAGACTTCATAAAACAAAGCTTTGAAGCAAAGATATATCAGGATAGATATGTACTATAATGTACATTTCTTTTGAAAGATACTTGTTAAATAAATTCAGTTGTAGCACAGTAGTCTCTTGTTTATTATCCTGGTGCTAGATTGGTGAATTTTGCTTTGATTTAAACTGAACGCGATAATAACATGCAAAGGCAATATTATTCAGCTTTATTACAAGATATTATTATTTTTGAGTGTGACCTGTTATGTATGAGTCAGCTATGGTTTTCTGTGACTCTCGCTCTCTTTGCTGTCAAACCCTGTGTCTGGAGGCTAATAAAGACTAGTATAAATTTGAATTTGAAAGTTATGTCTTATTTGAGATTTGAGGTCATGAGGTATATGTGATTGCTAATTCATTTAGTGTCAGAATGATGCATAGTGACCTCCTGGCAACATCTTTCTGCCTCGCAAAAGGGTCTGGGTTCAATTCCAGCCAATTACAACACATTTGCTGCCATACTTTAATGGCTTGGTCCATGGTCATATTACCTTCTTATGTTGAAAAGGGCATAAAACATAACCTTTCAACCAAACCTTGTGCCAGACTGCAGTGACTGACAATTTAAAAAGAGACTGCATTGATCTATGTCTATAGCTATTAACATTTTGTCTCATTCTACAAACCTCTTCTTTTTATATCTTTGAATTGTGATAGGTTAAGAGGTCACTGAGACAATAAAATAAAAAGAATCATTATTTCACAAATAAAACAATTCTAGTCGTAATTCAGTGTTTGCCTCAGATGGGAAAAAGACAAAAGAGATAAAATAGTTAGTACTTGTTATGCTTTGTTTGTTTTGGTGCCAAATGCATAGGATGTGAAAATAGAGAAATATCTGCTAAGTTTTTTTTAAACGGTATGGTAACTTATGACCTGCTATATAAGAAAAAAGTCTTTCAAGTTTAACGATATGATAACGAAACTGGGATAATAGCTGGAGACTACTGCATCTGCCTTCATAAAAGTTTATCAAAGCTTTAAAGCAAAGATGATTCAGGGTTCAAATATATTTTTTCTTCTTGCTGAAGATACTCAAATACATAATAATACAAATTTAGTTTGTAGTTAAATCTTACTGTCAATCAATGCCATATTGTTTACTTTGACTTAGTACGATATACAAGTGGTGTTATATATATTACATATTGTATAAGATGAATAAGGGCCAATAGATTATTGATCATAGCAATAAGTTATCTGCTATCATGA
This sequence comes from Clione limacina, assembly GCA_032362205.1. Taxonomy (NCBI): domain Eukaryota; kingdom Metazoa; phylum Mollusca; class Gastropoda; order Pteropoda; family Clionidae; genus Clione; species Clione limacina. Next base: position 9,973 of record JAUUEB010500827.1, read on the forward strand.
AGGTTGACCAAAGCTTTTTAGAAAAAATAATTTTTAAATCCCTCTTCAACTCATGAAATAAATACAAGTAATAGTGAAAACTCATGGTCTGAATGCTGTATTACCTTAGACAGTAATTTAGTAATATTGAGAACATAATTAATGTATCTTAAAGTCTTATTGTAAAATATCAGTTCAGTTTCATCATATAAATGGAAGTAAAAAGTACTTCATTAAGTGGATGTTATGTAACTATTGCTTATATTTCATCGAATCAGGTAGGTGTTAATCATGCTGTTTGAAAATAAAGATAACTGCATTTATTAAATTTGTTAAAAAAATTCTAGTAGCACACTTTCTTAAATCAAGCCTTATAATAACAGTTGAATTAGCTCAGCTAAGGTTGATAATTTAAGATATGTTGTATTTCTAGATTTGAATTTAAAGTTATTATAACCTTTGAATTTTTGTTTCCCTCAGGTCAAGGAACTATTAGTTTCTTTTGGTCCATTAAGTGCATTCAACTTGGTTAAAGACAGCGCTACTGGTCTGACAAAAGGATTTGCTTTCTGTGAATATGCTGATGTTACAGTCACAGATCAGGTTTGTGACGACGCATTAAAATAATTATATCCTGTTACTGAAAAACTAAAACCAGCTTCATATGTTGATAAATAATAAGCAGGCATGTTGTGTTTTAATTGGTAATGAATATCGCACTTAAAGTGTCTCTTAAATCAATATATTTTTGATCCATTCTTTTTTCAGCCAATGAATATTAAAGATTATTACACACATTTTAAATTTTTATGTGTTTTGCATTTTTGTGAGATAGTTCTTCTGAAATCAAAATGTCCACAGGTTCAAAGGTTGTTTTCTCAAAATCTTTTTTTTTCATACAAGGGATAAAGAAAGCTGTAACTATTCATGTATATTTTTTTTTATTGAAATGACTTCATTTAATATAGTTTTCTTTTGCTCTAAGATAAGGTAAGGTAATATCAATAAATATTGGAAGTCAGAACTCTTAGGTAATTCTAATTCACTGCATATGTATTTTTACTCTTATCTGAAATTCTGTATATGAAATATACTCCATAGGCTTGTGCAGGACTAAATGGAATGCAGCTTGGAGACAAAAAACTTATAGTACAAAGAGCTAGTGTGGGAGCCAAGAATGCACAACAGGTATGTCCTTTGATTTTTATTTTGAGCTTCAAGAATTTTGTTTTCAGGGCTACAAGACTTCAGTGGTTCCACTGATTTCATTTTAAAAAAAAAGTACAATTGATTAATTATTTTTTAAAATTGCGGCCTCTGCACACATTTCAGCTATGTAGGATAGTTTCCCGAGAAGACCTTTGATGGTTCACACACAAATATTGACATTTACATTGGATTGAGGAGGGCAGGAAATATTCCTCCTTAATTTATTGACTTATTTGGGAAAATACTAGCGTAGACTCCCAAACCCCAAAGTGTTATGGGCGGCTCCTCTGTTTTTGTCCGATTTCAACAAAAATGGTACCAAAATAATCAGGAAAATAACCTGCATTATATCAGGTGGAGACCTTTTGATTGAAACATCACTCTTTTATAGCCCACCCCTATTAAAAGGTACACAACACTTTGTTTTACTAAAATAGGAGGATTTAATCTTTTTATAGGGTTTTCAGAAAACAAGGGCTTCGGCTTTGTGTTTTTTTAGAGTCGGCTTTGTGATGTTTGGAGATGGAAGGATTCGTGATGTGCCAGGGCTTCGGCTTCGTGATGTGCCAGGGCTTCGGCTTCGTGAGTTACAGCTTTCTACCTACCTATGTCTGTGGCACAATTTCAGTACAAGTCCAACAAATAATGGATTTTTTGAAGCAAACGCAGACGTCCCATTTTCCCCTCTTTGTTTAAGTAATTCAAACTCAAATCAATGTTTTAGATTTTTCTCCCCCTTACATCAGTTTTTCTTGCATGGTTTTGTCAACAGCAGGCTCCTGTTCAGCTACAAGTGCCAGGCTTAAATCTTACTCAAGGGGCTGGACCTTCAACAGAGGTGCTTATGTTGATGAACATGATTACTCCAGACGAATTAGAGGATGAAGATGAATATGAAGGTATTTAATTTGTTTTCTCTATGAGGCCCTAAACAACTTGATCAATTTGATCTGGCATATAAACAAAACAAACCAATGAGAATTTTATATTATTTTGAATTTACTAATGAAAATTTACTTCTGATTTTGTGGATAATTGATAGTTTGAGTGTCAAGTTGACAGCGTTTGGCATCTTGCTATTTACATTCATTATAAATAAACATTACAAACAAATTAGTTCTAGGTACATGCTATGCATGTTCAAGCGGATTTATTCTTGATCTAGCATATTTTTGCTACTGCATCTTAGGATCTTAGTTGTTATGGTTTTGTTGACATTCAGTGTTGTTGTTTCTATTCAAAGAAGAGTTGGAGGGAGGAAACTCGGCTTTATCACTGCCCTGGAGACATGTTGTTCATTCAGTTTGCTCTTTTTGTAGAGGATTTCATTACCACAGTTCATGCTAATCTTAAATTTTATCTTCAAAATTACATAAGCATAGCGTAACAATTTGTTGCACACATATTGTATTGACTATACCAATACCATGACCATTTTTAGATTTAAAGCTCATTATATTGAAGTTTTAACTGTATCTAATAGTTTCACACACTATAAGACAAAAAGGTAAATATTGTTTTCCAAGAACATTTATTTCAAGTTTAAAATGCATCCAAACAGAAAATTTGAAAAAAAGGAATACAAATGACTAGAGATCACATCATCCTTTTCTTTAAAACTATTATTCAACCAAATTGCATTGAGGCATTTGGATTACCCCCTCCCCCCAGGTAAGCAAGCATATGTATTTGATGAACAGAGGCATGCTGACGTAATATGTGAATGTTCCCAAATGGCACCAGGATTTGGAGAGGAACCCCAGCCATAGAGCAATGGCTCCATATAACTGAAATAGTTTAGGGGAATGCCTTTCCCAAGGGACATTATGCCATATATGTTTTCTCTTATTGACTTGTGTATACATAGTAAATTTTATTATCAAATTTTCAGATATTGTTGAGGATGTTAAAGAAGAATGTGGAAAGTATGGTGTTGTTGTCAGTTTAGAAATTCCAAGACCTATCAGAGGAGTTGAAGTACCTGGTGTGGGCAAAGTAAGTAGATCATTATTATTTGTAATTGACTGTTATTGATTAATTTTGATGTACAGGTTAATTTTGTTATCCATCCTCATGAACTATATATCCAGGCCTTGTCGTTTAAGGCGAGCGATTGCTCGCACACACCTGAACTGCTAGAGACGAGCGCCTGAGAAATTAGTCAAGTAATTGAAGAAAACTACTTTTTTAAAACTATTTGGGCCTGATTTGCGACAATTTAGTCCCTCGTGCATCGTTTTTAAAAAGCACCAAGACAGTTAAACAGTGCGATATTTGATATATCAGTATTAGGAGGCACAAGAGCTAGTTAATTAAGTTTAAACAGTGGTCACGTCCATTGGCATGTTTATGGCTCCATCCAACACCGACTAGCATTAGTCGTTCAAAGAGTTGTAATGAATCTATCCACCGTCTTCGGGTTTCCCGAAGAATCACCACAGCATCTGACAGCTAGTATTGAAGTTGGCTCACATGTTGATCATTCAATGCCATTGATTTTTACGCTTGGTACGAATCAAAGTCGTGATGGTTGCAAGAAACGGATACCGGCAATAACTGCGTTACCTTTAAAGATTTCAGTCCCTGGCCTTTCAAAAGTTCTTAATATTTTTTTCTAAATATAAGTTTAATCACAAAATCGATGACATTTTTAAAATCAGCGCATCAAATTGGTCAATCTGGTCGCTGCGAGCATTTTAAAGCCTTTTTCAAGAAATAATAATAATTTATTTATGTTCATATCTGAACATTTCACATATGGACACTATGTACTATCGACGGCCTGTCAAGTGTCAATGCCAGCGGCGATTGGCAAGCAAGGGTCATGCTGCATGGCAATGCTGCTGCATGTTACCTTACGATGATTTCAAGTGCACCATTTTTACCCCCGTTTTCAGTTGAACTGTAACTGTGTTACTAGTGAATGTAAACAAATATCGGTGTGACTAGACATTGAATGATACTACTAACAGCACTTTTTTGGATCTTGTCTCATTTTCATTTCAACTTACTATCATACTGTATGTGCATCATGGCGTGTAGTAAAGAAACAAAAGGGAAAAGTGTTGAATTGAAAACTTTTCTTAATCGGGGAGTCGAAAATGTGCTCGGTTATGAAACTGTTGATGACAAGAATGGTCAAACAAAAGGGGTTCTAGACTTGCTCCATTAACATATCTTTTTCAAAAATTTCCAAGGGACATGCCCCCGGACCCCCTAGGATGTTCAGGCACCTTGTTACCACTCGCCTGAACTGTCCCAAGCAAGTTATTGGTAGCTCGCCTCAGTTTTACAAAAAACAAGGCATCTATATCTACATATTGGTGTCTTAAAATAATAATATAGATCATTTATATAGCGCATTTCCAGGCCCAACGGCTAGGCTAGTTCAATGCGTTTTACAATATTATATTAACCTTACCGGCCCAATAGAGACATACGTGTCTTATTGGTGAAAAAGTAATCATGCTTTGCTTTTGAATTGTGTGTGAAATTCATATTCTGTAAATTTTCAGTCATATAGTCATATAGATTGCAAGTTTCCTTTTGTTTGCGGTTTTGACAATTTCTTGCTGAGCAACCTATGCAAAGATTTAGAATAACCAAGTTCATATTTACGCTCAGATTATTCAACCTGGCAACATACACCTTGATTTTTTGTGATTTATTAATTCAATTGAGTGAGACATCGTTATCTTGTGCCCTTATAAAGCATCTTTTGTACCCACTTTAACAGGATTTTGGTTATCACATGTACTGTACTTGGTACCACTTTTCAAAATTTGAGAGATTATTTATTGTTTTATCTTTTGATTATGCAAATTGAATTTTAATTCAAAAGAAATAGAGCAGGCAAAATAAATTAGGAAGGCTGTGTAATCATTTTTTAAACCCCATCTTCAAGAAAGTCTTTGCATAATTTACTTTTTCTATGGTCTGTTCAATGTACCCATGTCTTGTGGACTGCACATGAGTACTGCTTATTTATGTATATAGTTGATTACTGATAATTATTATTCCAATATTTCTTTCTTTTCCAGATTTATGTGGAGTTCAATTCAATAATTGAATGTCAGAGAGCTCAAGCTGCGTTAACTGGTCGCAAGTTTTCAAATCGTGTTGTAGTCACGTCCTATTATGACCCAGATCGATATCATCGACGAGAATTTTGAATGTACTTTCTCCTTTGTTTCATATCTGCCATAACCCCCACTAGAGTCTCATTTAATGTTGCTAAATGAGAAGTCATATGACTGATGACATTGGAATTCCATTTGTTAAGACTGTAACTCTAAGAGATATTTTTAAAAATGTGCAACTTCCATAAAGCATACAATTTTATAATTTACAATTAGTTTGTTGATTGCTTTGTGTCTATAGTGTGAGGGTAAGCCTTGCAGAATGTCAACTATTTTTATTGTAATTATCATAATCATCAAGATTTTTGGGAAACAAAAATGTAAATAACCAATTCAACAAAGGTTTACAAGTGCTTTGAAGGCAGTACAACGTGAGCACACTAGTTATTAGACTTGTTGCAGATTAATGCTCATTTTATCCTTGTTAATAAATCAGCAGGACTTATTGTGCACCTTATATTTTCTTTAGTGAGTGCATTTGTAATTACAAGTTAATGTAATTTTCTAAGTTATTCTTTTTATGATTGTCCTTAGATTTGGGACATCATACATTCCTTAATATATTTCCCATTCAAAGTTATTTTTTGAATACATTGAAACAGTTAAAGGATTACTTTTTTGTTAAGACAGTGTGCAATAAGATTTGAATGAATAATTTGTAAATGTATTGTAAGAACTTTATACATGTCTTGAAGATTGCCACTGTTAAAATAATATTTTGAGAATATCTAAAAGTCATGGGAGTCTTTAATGTAGGATCTAAGGGATGGGAAGAATCATAAGTCTTACTTGTTGTATGTCAATTAAATTTGAAAAAATAAAAGACTTTAATATCTGAACACACTTCTTGGTCTGCTTTCCTTCAAATGTCATCAAGAGATACCATTGTTATCAAGAGATACAGAGAGATACCATTGTTATCAAGAGATACCATTCTTCATTTGAATTAGTTTTTGTGTCATTAGTTTGAACATTTTGTCTTTTCAAGGAGAGTCAGGATAGTAATTGAAGAGTGTTTTAAAAAACTCAGTATTTTTCAGTTAAGTTTAAAATTGGGTTAGTTATCTTATCTAAAATGTTGGAAACACTTTTGATCATACCTGAATATTCAGAATCAAATTAAGACTGTAGAAATGGAAAACCCTTGAATTTAACATCTTATGTGATCACCATCAACCATTACATCTAAACAAAGTTATAAAATTCTTTATTTTATTTGAAAAAAACAAACACAATTCAGTGTTTTATGACAAACTTTTTGTGGCCTTCGATTATAGGAGAAAAACATCCTTCGGACTTCTGCCTCTCAAATATGATTTAAACACATGAACATCTTCAGTTTATGCCAGAAATTTTGTCACTTATATAATAAAGTAAATTGTTTGTGGAAAAGGATTGGAGCAAAAAACATAATCACCTAACAAGGCATATCTCAAAACTAGTAGTAGCGTGGCAAAGAAATACATTACATATTGGCTTACTTTTCCATAAGGTCACTTTAAATTCTATATTCTTGGTCACTAGAAATAGAAATCGGCATCATCATTCCTGTTTTACCAAAAGAAAGCTAATTAAAAATTTCAATAATTTACTGCTAACGCACAAAACAAAACGTTCTTATGTCACAATTACTAGCTATCTTGTCAAATCTGCGGTAGGGTTACAGGTAAATTCACTTATAACGAATTGCTTCTGCTTGGGAAACAAAGAAATATTTGTTATAACTGAGTTCGTTTTCTGAAATCGAGGGAACTTGTTGAAATAAGCCAGTTCTTATGCTTTTTCCTATAATGTACATTCTCTGCATACATTGCCCTAGATTGACAAAACCAGACTACAATAAACCCTTGTCAAAATCTTTGCATCCCAAGACATTGAAACAGCTGTCGTGTTTTACCAAATAGTGATCAAACTGATTATTTTTCTTGGTTTTGCTTAACTGTTTCTTTAATTCTTGTTCGTTATATGCGATATCTTTGACATTGTAGTTCTATATACAAAATATATTTTAACGGTACAAAGAGGTATATAATGTCGTTTTTACCTTGTTCGTAATAACTGATTGTTCGTTAAAAGCAATTTGGTTATAACGGTGATTCCATTCTTCTGCATAAATTTGCAGTCCCGAAAAATCCTCAGAAAAACTCTTGAGACAGTCTGACAAAAACACAGAAATCCACGGAACCGAAGCTCAGCAAGACGAATCGATCCGGGATACGTAAATGTTAAGAAAATCAAATCAAGGGAAAAAACTATATGTAAAAAGTCCATAGATACAAAAGTTGGTTACATCCCTTTTCTAAGATCGCCGGGGATGGGTTTTCATGAGTTTTGAAGACCGAAATCTTCCCTTGTTCATACATTTATGACAATATTAGATAAAGGAACATCTCCCCTTTCATTTGAGACCAACTTAAGCCAAATCGGTTCATATTTGATCAAGATTTGGCCATTTATGTACACACCTACCACAAAAAATCTATGGGATTTGGAAATCCAGGGGAATAAGTTTTCATGCTTTTTGAAGACTGCAATCTTCTGTTTTCCATACATTTATGACACTAGCACATAGAGGAACATCTCCCTTTTCATTGGAAACTAACTTTATCAAAATAGGTTGATGTTTTACCAAGATTTAGCCTTTTAAGTACACATACCACTTAAACGACTTTTCGAGAAAAAAAGCTGTTAAAGATACAATTTCCTAAGCAACAATATACTTCTAACACTCATATCAAACTGAAATTTTGCATACTACCTTTAAGGTAATTGATCAGCACAACAATGTCTTTATTGGTATCCCCATGATGAGTAAGGGGGTATTTTTAAGTTGGACCCCCTAATAAAAACTCAAAATATTCGGGCCCTGCGCGGCTCCCTTGACCCGCATATTTTCCTCGGTTTTTATGAAATCTCAATGGAAACACTGTTATCAATTCACCTGCACTAGAGAGTTGGGATTGGTTTTAAGTTCATTCACCTGTACTAGAGAGTGGGGATTGGTTTTAAGTTAATTCACCTGTACTAGAGAGTGGGGATTGGTTTTAAGTTAATTCACCTGTACTAGAGAGTGGGGATTGGTTTTAAGTT
>JAUUEB010500828.1:0-10338 GCA_032362205.1 Clione limacina
GGGGGTCGCAAACATATGTTTTTAGATCCGATAAGGATGATAATAAACCAGGTACGGTTGAGTTAGGTAAGGACTTGGGGAAGAGATACCTCTCCTTCGGCGTAGTATTAGGTCATCAGAATGATATTGGTCTGACGTACTCGCTCTGATGCTATTCAATAGTTGCTACATAACGCTCATCTGACCTTTTACTCTGAAGCTTCAACGATAGACATTGAACGCGTTTGTATGGCCGACCCAGAAACGTCACTTTGCACATCGTAGTTTCATTTTGCTGATGTCAGCGATGTCAGCTATATTTCTACTCATGTCTGAAGTGTTGGGCTTCTTATTTTTCATGAAGTTTATAAGGTCAAATTCTCATAAACAAACCCCAAACAGAACATCTAAAGGCTCTTAAAGATTTAGCAATCCATCCGAAATACAGTGTATACATGGTCTATTTACCGACTGTTATCGATAAAACTTGCAATGTTCTTGTAGTTGGCGGCTGCTCTTAGAAAGAATTTAAGGTCACATCCTTAAAAACAGACTCCCAGCAGACCCAAGCAGATCTCCTCTACGATTTGGTGAAACGTGTTAAGATATACCTGCCCATCTTATAACCTTTACACTTGTATACAGTGGAAGTTAGATAATCATGATCACAAAAGCATTGCTGAGACTCATTGATGTTAAAGTTCATTCATCTTATAGGAAGTGTCGTAGACTCGAAGTAGTGTCTTCTACCCCGCATGGCAGAGAGTGTTTAGCATATGTCTTCATTTAGAATAATTACAGCACTTATATAGCACATTTTCAGGTTAGAGACTGGCTCAATGCGCTCTACAATTTATTACCCCGACAGGCAACAAAGAAACAAATATACTTTCAGAGTACATAGACACTTACTTCCACGGAGACATACATGTACATTCAGGGTATACAAGAGTCAGTCGGTTAAGCGACAGCGAGTAAACTATACAAAGCCAAAAACAGGTACCAAAACACTGCTGGGTGAACAGGCGGAACACGATAGCAAATTTAATCACCATGAAAATGTTGTTCCATTGCGGGGGTCGAACTCACAACGTCTTAAGACGGCTGGATCTTTAGTCCGACACCCTCAGCACTCGACTATACACGCCCAACCGTAATCATGAAATACTGTCTTACTTTTAGGTAAATATGTAACTGTATAGACGTTTATAAAAGGCAGGATCAGGACGTTTTGGATTTTCATTTCTATGGAAATTGAACGCGGTGAACTAGCTACTTTAAAATAAACATATCATATGGTATTGATAACATTTCTCAGAGATGACATGTTGATTTAATTTGTTTTCAATCTTTAATTAATCTCGTGCAAGATGTCTGGAAAAGTATTTCAACTTTTAATGATTAAATGCTAATTTTAGAACATAAATGTGCTTTTTATCTGTTATCTAAATTATAATCAATGTCACGACGTGGTGAAGTGGCAAACAAAACAAACTCGGTCTTAAATACAAAATTTAAAAAAAAATTGTTTGCTTCGTTGATCTTGTCTGGAGTCCTAATTTTAAGCATTTTTAGATTACTGGCAAAGAGTATTTGTATGTTTTTAAAAGTCTACTTAATCTTTCCCAGACTACGTATTACAGCCTAACTGACTTCACCTGTCTATAACAAAAATCTGACCTAAGGACCGCTGGTATTGATTGCACGAAATACCCTTTACTCTATAATTAACTTCTCTTTCAAGACCACTTGCAAAAAAGATAATTTTCCTAACAATAAGCAGTGGCCTTTATAGACAAGTATGAATTGTAGTTTCTTTATTTCCCTATTTCCGTGAACATAGAACTAGGTCAATCCTCTCTTTGTTCCAATATTTTCAAATTTAACATGTGCTGTGTAAAATCAGCAGACCAGATTTATCTAAAATATAATTACAACCAATGGCAATCAATTAATCAAGCTGCCGTCGACACCGGATACTGTGTTGACCGCTGCACTTGGTAACATCATAATCTGTCTCCATACATCTCTATCTATATTGGCTCTAACGGACATCGTGTGTCATTATGATTACGTTGCAAATGAGAGAAGTTTGGTAGTCTGCTTTTGTTTCTTTTTGCGTGCCTTAATTTATTGTTGCAATTAGGTTTGCAACTCACTGTTTTTCAGCTTTTTAATGTAAAATTACAAATAGCTTGAGAGACTTTCTCTTCCTTGTCGATTTAACCCTCTATAATATTTTAAACTTACGCTGCCTTTCTCTTTTGCTCCATGTTACACATCCAAATCATGACAGGCCACACATTTCAAGAGATTTACTTTTATACCAAGAGTCATGCTGTGTACCTTTTGAACATAATTTCATTAGCTGATTATGTTTTAAGACATTCTCATTGTTATCATTAAAATCTCTTTTTTTTACAAAATTACTAATCTGTCTTTACTGGCCTCAAATATCCAGAACGTCATTCAATTTCAAAATTATAATTTTTTTTTTTGATTTTTTTAAGAAATGCAAATATTCATTTTTTACCTACAACACAATAATGTGTTGTTATTCGTCCATCTTAATTCCACATACCTACTCACATTAAATGGCAGATTTTATATCAGGCCTGTGTGGCTACAGGGCTCGAACATATCAAATATCTAAGACACTCTGGTCCTAAAGAGATAATCTGTAGGACACACGCTAACAAACTAACTAACTAACAACTTCCCTACCTAAATGTCAATTACATAAATGTTGTCAGACACTAATTGAAGTATTGATATGTATGATACCCTCGACACCAAGAACTATTCATCATTATAACTGATGATAACTGTCTCCACTTGTACCCCTATATTCCTGTGTTTGTCTGTGAGTGTGTTATATAATAGAGGATTTATCACAATGAAGACCTAAGCACGATTCACATTAACCCTACATATGAGATTAGTTATCGATAATTGATAAGCCACATGCCATTTTGATCCACATTTTCTTTATGAATTATCTGTATTTGGAAAGTAATTTCAACTCCTTACTGCTAACTGGATTTTTTTGCTTTATCATTCAATGCCAAATTTCAGGTCATTAATGTCTACCTCATACAAAAATGTTGAAAATTGGTTGATTGGTTGGTTTGTTTGTTGGTTGGTTGGTTGGTTGGTTGAAAATATTCTAAGCCATTCCCAAAATAGTAGTGTTAAGTGAAAGGCGGGACCAACATTAACGTCCCTGACGTTTAAGGCCAAAGCCAGAAAAGCATAACATAAAACAATCGGCATTGCACTGACTGTATTCGAACACGGTTATCTTGCAACTGAGGCAGACTTTAGATACGTTGCCCTGAGAGGATTAGTCTTCCTTTTTTAAAAGCAGCACGTATTTCAGTTCAAATTTTAACTAAATTTGCATTGAACCCGAGAATAACATCATGTGAATTCCCCATTTTTCTGCACGTTTAATTTTTAAAAGCGGTGTTGGGATTAAAAATTGAATGAATACGAAAAGGAGAGTTTCCTGTATAACGGCCAAAGAGTTGTCAGCTATTTGAACGTATGCAACGGTGTCTAGTTGATATGCTGGTTGACAGGGCCACGGCCAAGGATCACAGTATTGATTTTATCTACTGGGTAAATGAAAACATTAATATTGACATCAGTTACAAAATATTGTCTGAAACAGGAAAATATTCACAGGGCATTTTGGCCCATTATATAGAGCTTGTTGAGAAGATCATTGATAATTCCGAGAAAAAGCGAAATTTCAAAACGCGCTTTTGTGAGATTTGCTATTATATGTTTGTTTGACTGTCTGTGTTCACCGTCCATCCTTCCGTCTGTCTGTCTTTAGATCTTTATTTCAGTTAGCTTAAGAGTCTTTCAACTTTTTGTCTGTTTTACTTGGATAGATATCCGTCAAGTTCTGAATGTCCGTTCGTTCGTCTCTATAACTATCTTGATATCATTCAAATAGGCTTGTCTTCGATATGTGTCTATATGATAGCTCTACGAGAAAACAAACCCCCTTGTCTGTATTGTGTATTACAGACTTCAGTTTTGTCTTATTTTCCGTTCAAGTATATCTCTGCCTGTCTGTTGCCTCCTTTCTTTCTTCTTGTCCACCTGTTTTTCGACTATTTCATATAATCACCCGTAGTCAAACCCTATTTATTCACCTGTTATCTATGAAACTGTCTAATTGATTGTCTGAGTTATTGTATCTCTGCCTGGATCCTGAGAAATCCTGACTGTTTTCATGTCCACCTGTTCGTCTCTCGGTTTATTTATCAGTAGGGTTGTGGAAATTAGTAACTATGTGTTATGGGAGATTAGTAACTATGTGTTATGGAAGATACGTAACTATGTGTTATGGGGGATTAGTAACTATGTGTTATGGGAGATTAGTAACTATGTGTTATGGGAGATTAGTAACTATGTGTTATGGGAGATTTGTAACTATGTGTTATGGGAGATTAGTAACTATGTGTTATGTGAGATTAGTGATTATGTGTTATGAAAGATTAGTAACTATGTGTAATGGGAGATTAGTAACTATGTGTTATGGGAGATTAGTAACTTTGTGTTATTGGAGATTAGTAACTATGTGTTATGAGAGATTAGTAACTATGTGTTATGGGAGCTTAGTAACTATGTGTTATGAGAGATTAGTAACTATGTGTTATGGGAGATTAGTAACTATATGTTATGGAAGATTAGTAACTATGTGTTATGGGAGATTAGTAACTATGTGTTATGGGAGATTAGTAACTATGTGTTATGGGAGATTAGTAACTGTGGGTTATGGGAGATTAGTAACTATGTGTTATATCATACGTTATCACTCACCGTATTGTTTAAATACCAGTAAAAAGATTTATATCAAAACTTTTAAAAAAGATAACTGCAACAAAATAAAATAAGTTATCCTTTTAAAGAAATACCATAACTATATATTGTTTTTAAACACTTGAGATTCGAAAATCAAATATCAATTTCAACATAGACAGACTCAGATAAAAAATAAAAGGAATAATATGTATAATATAATATACAAAAAACATACGCTGATAGCATCAACGTTGCGTGTGGTAATAAGTGAATCATGTCAAAATCTTCTTATAGAAACTATTATGGTGATATAATATTTTTTTTAAATTTCGATCAACAGAAATTTCAATCATCTAACGAGCGTTCAAAGATAAATTCAAAATGATAGATCAAATAACGACTGTATAGAAGAATCCTTAAAATTACTAGATTTATTTCGGAACACGCTGAAAATACCATCGCTTAAACGGGTCATTTGGGACTGAGTAGACCCAAAATATTACACGAAAAACAGAACGCAAACACACCTATTACTAAAACGAAAACACCAACAAATATACACAACAGTGAAATAGCATACACAATAACGCACAGATGACACACAACACACTATAAAATTTGACCTATATTCTTAAAGACATTTATATGATATATCTTACAAGAACTTTTGTAGGTGAAACTGAAGCTCAAAGTATTGAACACCTGTCTGGTGGCAGACGCCAATTTATCTCAGGTTTCTGTTTATCTACGTTTGTTTTATCTTTATCTTATAATACTATACGCAAGTACAACCCTTCTGGGACTTTTAGAATATTTATATGAACTGAATTTGTTAAGGATAAGATAAGAAACGTCTCTAGTTTAAGTTTTAAAACTCCGGACTCCAGATAAGACAATAGGCAAAGGTAAATTTAACATGAAATATACAATAAAGAATATATAAAATAATATGTGAACTGTTGATGAAATTGTTGCTTTTGATGCTTGGCAACGTCTCTATCTCGAATGTGTAAAGTGCTGCGTGTTTTCTGCTTGGACCCGCCTATGTCTATGACCTTATTGTGTTGTGAAGAGCTTAAACTCTTATAATATATTAAAAATCCAACAAAAAGCAGATAAATATCTCGTTGGACTTTTATTTTTTTGTTTGTTGCTTCAGCATGATATCTTGAAGTTCTGCTCGTTTCGGAAGTTGGAAAAAGAATCCAAGATGACGTAGCAAACTGTCGGAAAGCCAATACACTGCGTCCACCACGCTATGGCGACTATGATGTTTTCAAAAGGAATTCTCACTTGACTTAGTAAAAAGCACTGTTAAGCACTGAAGAGGCCCTAGTAGCGAAACCTGTTTGCTATCAATATTATGTCAATATTATATTGTTTGTGTACTAATTAAATTTGAATAAATGTTTCAATATTAGTTTAAAAGAAAAAATAAGTGTGTTGTATTGTTCTTTTCTATTTGTTACAAATAAAATTAAGTCTATTCTAAAACTTATGTAAACAAAACTAATCTACAGGCGCGTAGATATAACATTTTTATCTTTTCTTTTACTCACATGGCTGAATATTTTCCCTAGATGCGTGTGTTAGTCTATAAAAGGGAGCGAATCCAGATCGCTTGCTTAATAAGATTCACCAAAGAATCGTTTTGAGGTTGAGGGTGAAAATACGTATACAATATTATTATATGCAGTAGTTTAAAATGATATACATTAATATAAATGAGATGAGCAGTATGGATTCACTTCTAATTTCCAAAATAAGGAGAATTCCCCGATTAGCATAACATATTATGTCTGTGAACACCCACAATTACATGGCACATTGGTTTGGATGTCTGTCAACCTATTTGATAAGAAATCTCCGCTTGTTAGAAAGCACTTCTTTTGTTTTCCTTATTTTCCTTTTTTTTAATTTTCTGAGTAAAGTAAAGTTTGGCAATCAGCTAGCAGAAGAAGCAGCTGACAGACGCAGAGAGGACAGGGCAATTATGGGAATTTGTGTTGTTTTGATTTGTTTGTTTGTGTGAGAAAAAAAACGCAGTGAGGGAAAAGAGCGTAAAATAATCCAAGTTCTTCTAACACCCTCTGTTCAAGATTCAAAATAAGGAACCATTTCTTAAATGTTTTTTTTCACAACGACAATTCAGGCCCCAAAACTTTAGAATATAAAGAACACCTATAAGATAACTATCTTCTATGGTCTTTCTTATACCCTGGTAGGTAACATTACTGACATTTTCTTATTATGACTCATCAGTCCACTAAGACAATGACAAATATCAAACACGACCGTAGTAAACTCTTTATATACAACGACTTATGTACTTTTGTTTACCTCTACCTTGTGATGAATTCCATTCATCGGTTAAGCTGACCACCGGTCAGTCAATAAGTAACGCAACGAGATCAAGAAGCATTCCACTTGATGCAGTCTACAACACAGGTAAAACCTGTCTTTGATTAAATCCTCGTCACCACAGAAAACGTCCTGTGGTGTGGCACTAAAACCTGTATCACTGCCAAATGGTCAGGTAGTCGAAATTGATTTATCTATACTTAGGGGCTAAAATGAAAACAAACAAACCAGACTTCTATTCTTAGATAACACATGACTTGGCACGATATCTAATGAGGCGATTGAAAGCCGTGTATAACAAATTATACTCGTCAGAGAAATATGTTCTTTCAAGACTCCCCATGTGTTTATATGAGATGCAGATCCAGTAAGGTGGAGGGATGTATCGGTAATGAAACTAATTAGGTGTGTTAGCTTTATCATTTGGCTCCTAAGTGACGAAATGTAAACAAAGCTAGAAAGTTCGTTTGTTCTAGATAATCAAACGGTGTAAGAAATGAATTTCAACACCAATACTGCCATGACCTGGAATATACCACACTTCTTAAACATGTTCTGCATGTATTCGCAATCACTCACAAATACAGGTATTCGAAACATTATTAGATTAGATACAGTTTTCGAATATAATCATTACTTTTGACTAGGGTTTAACATAGTCTCGAAAGTTGATTTCTCGAGAATCTCGTTCTCGAAAGCTAATTTCTCGAGATTTCTCGAGAATTTCTTGATTTCGGGAAATATTATATTTTCATTACTTTGACATCGTTTAGTAAGATTATAACTAATCGCTTTTAGATATCACTAGAAGTTGACATTAACGAGGCAATGCTTTTAGAACATAGTTAGAATTATAAAATAATGCATTTACATTTCTTATGAATGCGGTGTTTTTATATGAAACAAAACAGTAAAACAAACGAAGCAGGATTCAGGACTGTTGCCCAAGCTAGACGAAATAATTTTTACTCTAGGCTCTAGATCTAGTATGCGAATGAGAATGTACCCCAAACTGAAAAACCTATCCCTTGTTAACTCCCTGAGGTGTGCTCTAAGGTCAATAGAGGTATGTACGCTAAATCAATCGAGGTATGTACGCTGCTTAACCCTCAACCCTCATTCTTACTCCGACCCTCACAAATATTCTCATCATTGTAAAAACCGGACGAATTTCGTTTTAAATTTAAAACGGAATGGCAGCGCAAAAACTTTCTCCGTTACTGTACCATTACTAGTATACAGCACTACGCTAGCTAATACTGGTTTGGAGTTTTAATATTTCAACAATGTTGACAGTACATCACCCAATCAATAGTATAACTATACAATACCATTCGATACAGATTTGACTACAATTTTAATTTTTAATATCTATAGCCATCGTGGTTTCCCATCTACTTCTGTGATCACATACTAATGTAACTTTGACTCACCCAGTAACACTTCTAAGATGTGAACTTGTTATTAAAAAAGATATCATTTAGATCATAGATCAATTAGTAACAAGGCAATAAAATAGTTAATAACAGGTTCATAGTTTACTAATATCTTACTTGTTCTCAGTACTTGACGTTGGAGTTGATGTTGTTGTTCAGTCTCTTCGGTCAGCGTAAGCATTAGGCATCAACAAACGACATACTGGTACCTTTAGGGAAAATAGTACTGATTTGACAAACGGTGTGTTTTCCTATCACGGAATTCCATAAGTGATGATGACAGTGATGATGAAGAGCAGTGGTTTACATTTTGTAAATATTTTGCTACATCTTTATATTTCCCCGAAGTCGAGATTCCCGAAATGCCCAATTTCTCGATGCATTTCTCGCTCAGAGAGAGAGAGGATCTTTGGCACCGAAACTCTTGAAGATAAAGTTCTGTATTAAATTATGAGATAATAACAGTAAGTGTGGCAGTTCTCATGGGATCATTCTCTTATAAATTTAAAATTGCACTTATAAATGCACCGCCATAACTCCTGTTTACGTCTCCAGATCTAAATGTTATCTTCTTTTATCGTCAACATGTGCGTTTGGCTTGAGTTGTCTTATTAAAGACGTTTCATTTTTTAAGAGCTCAGGGTTTCTTCTCAAGGTTAGTTATCTCTATACATTCTCCTGTAGTAGCTACGTTTCTTAATATTGAGATTGGTTATGTTTTACAGATTTTTGTATTTTAAGATTATTTTCATTTGTATGTATGATGATTTTTTGATTAATAAGGCTATAATAATTATTAATTTGGAAAACCGGTTTAAACTTTTTATATCGGTAAATAACATGCATTTCTATTTATTGTGTACTCTAAAGAAGGCCATCAGAATCACTAGTTTCATTCAGTAATTAATTGTTGTATTTAACAATCTAGAAAAACATTAGTACTCGTAAAGAGTACAACCACGTACATCAGTCACAAGTAACAAAGAACATATAGCAAACAACTCAAAGGCCAAAAATCTGTCAAAATATTTTTCAAAAAGTTATTGTTGGTTGTTTGTTCCTAAAGGTCCCAAGAAGAGTATGTGTACAATATTTCAGGGTCCTACTACCAACGATGCGTCCACTGCGTAAATAACGTACCTGGAAATCAATCATAACAGCTGTACGGAATCCACGAATTACGCCTCTGTGCCAGATTTCGGATTTCTATCTTTGATGATGGGACTACAGTGTGTTTGCAAAAATTAACAAAGACATATTGCAAAAAAACTATAAAAGGGCCATAACTGCGTGAATTGTTCACAAAATTCTCTGGGTTTAAATAGCAGAAGTTGTATACCCGTTCTCAAAAATAAAAGCAATCCGATCACTATTTGATCTAGTTCAGTTATTCATAAATCATTACAACTAATACATTATGGAAACTATACTCCTAATATAGGACTATAATCTTTGCCCAACAAGTACAGGCGCGTAGTCAAGGGGACATGGGGGAATGTCATCACACCCCCTCATTTGAGATCAAAATGCTCTAAATTTGCACCATTTTTAACAAGTTTCAATAAAGCATTTCCTTACCTTGCCGGGCCTTATTACCTATCGTGTGCTGCGCAGCGCAAATGAACACAGTACATGTACACGTTTTTGAACGCCGGAAGAAGAAACCTGTCACAGTCATGGAGCCAATCGAGTAAATTACAACATCGTACAAGATTTGAAGTCAATGAGTGGTATATTTCTTGAG
>JAUUEB010500839.1:0-10338 GCA_032362205.1 Clione limacina
GCCGGGGGCAACGTTTTTGAAAACAAGTCATATATGGTGCAAATTTTGAGCATTTCGGGTCAACATCTTTGAGGGGGGAGGATTCTCCTATCCCATTGTCTATGTTTCTGCTCAAGAGAAGGCTGATCTTCGTGTGTTATATTTGTGTGGACCTATTGCATATATCGAGTACCAAGTGTTATTTATATATGGTCCAAACATAACCTGATACATAACCTAAATTTTTAGTTATAATGATGATCTTGTGCTTCTAGTAATAGGCTTACAATAAAAATATGCTCCTCTATTCTGCACTCGTCTAAACGTTAATTATGTTTATAGCTGCTTCGATAATTATAACCGTCTTATCAATTTGAACACGATAAAGATACACAGTGATACAATACTAAGGGCATTAACAGTGAATACGTCACTTTATACAATCCGTATATGGTTGTTTCCCCTTCTTATGTCAAAACTTGTAAGAATTAATTCGTAAATTACTCATTTTTAAAAGAAATGTTACGTCTCTAACAACACGTGGTTAACTATATAAGCCACTGGGTTACTTTGACATTTTAACAATGTCAGCAGTTTAATAGGAAATGTTGAATTCGTTTGTCATTTATTAATTTAACAATTTTGACTTTGACTGACTACTTTATTGTTCTAGCAATCTGCGTAAATCAATTGTGTATGTAATAAACAATTTTGTAATTTCATGAAACATTAACAGGCAAAAAAGATAATCAATATGTTGACTGCATTATTTTAATAGACGGGCAAATTAAGGATGACGATTTTATAAGTTGAATTCGTAATTAGTTATAGTAGTAATTTAAGATTACAAATGTACGCCACTCTAGTCAACATCATTTGTTTTGATTTGTTTTACCGACCCTATGGATTTTAGCCATTTAATAGCAGTACGATAAACAGCAGAGTCCGAATAATACGAACTTGATTAATATGAATAATCGTTAATTCAAAGCAACTGCAAAAGTCGCCATATTTCTCCCCTATTTGTTGAAGTTAATTATAAGTGTTTATACGATGATAAATACCGATAATTCCGAAGGCGGATATTCCAGCCTAATAAACTTAGCTTATCTGGGGAGATACTTAACTGGGGTCAGATATCAGTCTTCATCTCTCCAGTCTCACCGTGGTGTTATACCACAAGTTACGTGGCCACTTGATGGTCGTTTCCGATATTTAAACCGAATTGATTTGCAGTTATCACCTACAACCATCGGGTATCGTTTTTGGTGATATCGAGTATTTAGTCAGTGTTTTGAGCATGGCCACGTGAAGATTTTATTACGCCTGTAACGACGGTAACGTTAATCCCTTTGCTGTGCTAGTTTTGAAGTGTTTGTATTTCAGCTAATACTAATCTTTTTGAAACACGCAACTAAATATAATTAAAAAAATTCAACATGTCTTGAAATCGCAGTATATTGCCGACGGTCGCAATAATTTCCTTCAATCAATTTAACAATGCTTATTTTTCATTTGTCCGTGTTGGCGGTGACCACTTTGCGTATCATGAGAAGTGTAATAAAAAAGTCTGCCATCACTTTATTTAGTTGGTTAATATATCTTATCTACTATTTATTTAAAGGTGACCTAAAAATTAAACTCGCGTTAAATCATGATAAAATAAGTTATATATAAATAATCTACTTTCGTGGATCGGTTTATCAATCGTGTTGATTTTCCGACGACCAGATATCAGCTGTCAGAACCTCTGGTCATAATAATCTCCCGGAAATAGCCGTCAGCGAACGTCAGCTTAAGTAGCCATGGTCATCGGTAGTAACGTAACCACCCAACCGAGACGACCACTGACAGGTGAATTCTACACGGACAGAATGTCCTTCTTCCAAAAAGTCAGGACATTTGTCTTTTTTTCATTTTATATATATTCCTTCCTGGGCAAGACCGGGTTCTTCAGCCACTAGTTGCTTATAATAATGATCATTAATAACAAAACAAGTTTTAACTGGGAACTCACAAAAACAATGGATCTGTTAGATACTATATTCATTCACATAGAAAAAGAGCTGCCAACGATCTATTTTTGTTTTAATTATGCGTGCAATGTTAAAGTTATGTACGAGCTTTAGTGTGAAAACATCAAAAGGTTGGTCACCAAAGGAACCACAATATCAAATAAATGAATGATTTTACATATGTGATCATAGTCAAACATAGTAGAACAAATTCAATAAAGATGAACATTTGCAAACGAATAATTTCGAATGTAACCTTTGTTTGGTTTGGTGTGTGCTTTTGCTATGTCTCAAATGAGAAAGTCGAGTTTTTTTAGACAACGTGAATTATGAAAGTTGCAAAGCTGAGAATCTTAGTGTTTCAATCACAGATGACCTACTGCCTGTGTGCTTGCAACGTCTCTTTCACCAACTTGGCTTTTCGACCGTCCTTGCGAACATTCACTATAAACCAGTTTCAAGTGTCTCAATTGAGGCATAACTAAAGCGCACCTCAAAAGAACAAGCTTAAATTTGTGTCCTTATTGATTGTGTATTACAAACACAGATCACATTAAAAAATCAGTAATTTATTTAATAATTTCCTTTGATGAGTGACCACTTCTCAAGATTGCGCAATGCACTCATGAGTGTTGCATGATGACCAACTAACTTGGTGTAACATACACACAAGTTATCTTACCATTTTTCATGTGTGTTCCTTAATATTTTTGAGCAGTGCATTTTTTGATTGTTCTAAATGTCCAGAAAGATATAGTACTTAAAATTTCGGTAAGTTTTTTATCTATCTAGTTTATCTCATCTTGTGTAAGTGGTTTACCTTGCCAGTGAAACGTACTAGCACATTGCTTTGATTTAATTCAACACAGTTGAATTGATTGTTTAGCAGATGTAAATACTATTTCGTTTGGATTTGTACTTGTTGTCTAGAACATTTATTTTACACCAGCCGTTTGTTAAGACTTCCATATAAAAATCTATTTTCCTCGAGTTTTGAGCAAAATTGACGTTAATTAGAGAAATACACACTAAGAACATGAGACAAAACCAATAAAGTCTTGTTTTTTTATACGTTTTCTAAAAAAATGTTTTATTAAAAACAAGTCCCAGAGTGAATTTATGCAAAGATGATTGCTAATATCTGGTTCTGTGTAAGAAACAATTTAAACATTTCAAGCCATTTGTTTTGAGGGTTTTACTGTGGGCATCCTGTGTGGTTAGATGGACGGAAGTGGCTGACATCTACGCCATATCCAGAAAGTTTCTTCTTTAGGCCATCAATCATAGCACTGTCTGGGAAAGGTTTGCGGGCAAGAATCCAAGATAATTCAATGTGGAACAGTCCAAGTGAACGACAGGAAAAGACAACACTGTGACCTTCGTAATCTGTGTCAATAACATCGTAGTCTCCCCAGGGAGAAACTGTGGATTTAACAACATAAGTTTGGGTAACAATTTAAAACAACTGTTAAGCTTGTATAAAGCTACTTATGATGTATCTAACTCATACATACATGATACCAGTAAAGACATACATATAAAAGGATTAAACGCAGACTTAATTTCATTATTATACGTTTTCACGAAAAACAATAATATTATTTTAAGCTGGGGTAAAAATTTTATTTTAAATAATATCAAACTAATATGTAATTTAAAAAAAATGAAATTTGAAGTTGAGTGCATTTTATCATTAAGGTGATAATAATTTAAGAACTACAATCAAACCCAAGTAAAAGGCAACTGAATTAAACGGCACCTGTCATCCCGACCTCCTTTTTTCTAATAAAAAACCATGTCGCTTTAGCTAGTATAAGGTAACCCTGTTAAACTTCATACGTAAATTTCCAATTAATTCATCACAGTTATTTCACGTTTAATGTTACATTTGTACAATTCATCTATATTCAGCCTAACAGCAAGCATTTTCTTATGCGTGCCAGACGCACAAAAGCAATTTTGACATTGTTTCCTTGATATCATATTATATGAATAGTACAGTCTTCCATTATCATATTTATTTTCATTAATTTTCATAATTGTCTTATGATTAAAGCGTTATTCATACCAAATAACAAGAAACCATCACATTGTTTCCGAAAAAGCTCCATGTTGAAATGTGTTTAGCATGATGTTTTCAAAGATTTTCTTCTAAGTTTTAGAGTCCAATAGGGCTGGCATTTAATAAGTCATCAATACATTTTGTGTTAAGCTCAATAAAGTATATTGGACAAAATGACTTGATTATTGTCTAGAACTTCTTCAGAATATTACTTCCAGATAATTATGATATCACTTATTCAATTAACAAATACTTACAGATTGATATCAAGCGATCTTCTAATAAAGCCCACATTTGGTTTATGTTATTTTAGGAAAATGCTCTTTAATGGCGAATTAAGATGAATTGGATTGATAATTTACATATCACAAATTATGTATATGATCTGCAGACGAAATTGTCACTCTCATAAGATAAATATCTCATTCATGGTTCAGCAAGTTCAGCAATTTCAAAAACTTGAATACAAACTGGCATAAGGACGATTATTTAAATTTGATAGATTTCTTAAATATTTGTGAATTTTTTTATTACTTTCAGTCTTTAATTAGTCTTTCAATAAACTGGACTAAAAAAGTGAAGAAAATGACTAAGGCCATTTTTGCCCATGAGCGTGACTAAAAATCTTCTTCATTCAACTGCAGGGCGCATAATTATGAATCCTTAAGAACCATAACATCTCCTTATTTTAAAAACTTATACGACTTATGCATGTTTTAATTGTCATATTGATCATACTCACATTTAGAGAATCTAACTTCAAGTTGAGCTGGCTCGTGTTCTGCATCTTGTTGACGAGCCTCTCCTACAGCTCCGTGTTCTTTAAGGTCACTGTAGTTAAAAGTAGTATTGACGTTATTAACTTCATAAAAGTATTTTTATTTCACAATATGGGAAAAAATGCTATTATGATTAAAGAAATGTTTTGACTAGAGATGCTGATATGTTGATAACTATCTTTAGCAACACAAAATTATGAAACTAAAATAGCTTGCTTCACGAAAACGACGTTTAAAACGTATTTTGCTTCATTTTGATAAAAGAAATAGTTATATATTGACTAACGTTCAATTAAAAAAAACTTATTTGGATTTTTCCACGAAAGTTTGGAAAATCCTCCGATAAAAGAATAACTTCAAACTTACGTATAACAGAGTTAAAAGAATAATATGATATTATAATAAGACAACAAGCTACCAGATCATAGTATATTCAATTACGAATGTTACAAATGTAAGTTAACAAGTTAATATAGACGTACTTGACAAACATAATTACTGAAATAGGGCGGATGTTCATAAATCAATAAATAGTACACTATTGAATGTATTATAAAACAATTATTAAAAAAAAACACACATTGATTCATTCAGTACACTGTCATTTGATGCAACAAATCCAAAACG
The DNA here is from genome assembly GCA_032362205.1 of Clione limacina. Lineage (NCBI taxonomy): Eukaryota > Metazoa > Mollusca > Gastropoda > Pteropoda > Clionidae > Clione > Clione limacina. The sequence goes on from JAUUEB010500839.1 coordinate 5,463, forward strand.
GAAACCGTAAAAACAAGTTAATTGGATTGAATTATTCTTTGTTCTCAGCTGGTTACAAACCTTATTATGCTTAAAATTTAGCAAACAAACATAAGGAAATAGAATTGATTAACGTAGGTCATACTATAGACTTATTATTTAGTTTTTGTTTTTGTTTATATCGTTCGCCCGCTGTCAACTTGGACGGAATCAACCTGGTCAAGAGCAAACCAAGAGGACTAATTTTGCTTTAGCCAACTGAATTACACACTAAACATTTTCGTGTGTCCCTCCTTTCAGAGGGCGGCAGCTTCCCGACTTCAGAAGATACTCTGATATGTATACTGCAAGAGTTACAGTGGAGATTATATGGCAGGAGACAAGTATACTACAAAAAGGCACAATAAAGTCATATCATACAGTTTATTTCTACCTACAGAGAGGAGTGAAATTAAGGCATACCCTCATGCTATAGACTAAATAAAGCAATTTTTCTCATTTATGTTGCCAAGGGAAATAATCAAAATAAATAATTGATTTATCAGTAACGACTTGTTACATGCCCTATACATTTACTCGTCACTTTCATTTGGGAGGAAATGTTATTAAATTTATACATTTCTTAATGGAGCTCAAATTGAATAGATCAGATGGCACGTCTTTTTTAATTTTCAATTACAAATATTTACATATATATCAAATAGAGAGAAACAGAGTAGTACGAATAAAAGCATTCCATCCATCAGTGTAACTAGCCTCCATAAGCAACTGTCTTTGAATTTGAACAAAACTCATCTTACACTTAATACATCAGTGCCTTACATTTCACACATGACACATGATGCCCTTTACATAACTATATAACGTTTGAAGTTACATCTATCAACCTTCATGTCTCATAGAATAAATGTACAGTTACCAAAACACCACAATGAAACATAACGTGGATTTTATAAGTGATGTATGTATCTGCTTTAAAGAAAACTAGCACTTTTTTGAAGTTTTAAATAATAACATAATTCAGTCAAACAAACAAATAATGATATCCCTCAGACTTATCAACACTTACTCTAACAAACAATCAAACAAACAAACAAACAAATACAGGACATCCCTCAGACTTATCAACCCTTACCCATCACGGTATCGGTTGTCCACATTGATCGTTCCATCCTCTTTCAGTGCGTACTCAGCAGTTCCACATCGGTCACCCTCAAACCAGTTAGCAAAAGCGTCAATTTCGTACCATTTGCCGAGATACTAAGAAGAAAAGAGCAAGTAACAACTATAAAATAGAAGACATTTTTAATTTGTTTTGACACCAGGTTTAAAACAAAAGTAAACGTAAGATTAGTTAGCAAGTATTAAAAGTATGCTTAACCTTAACCTAAAATAATTTGAATTTATTTATAAGATACAATAAATTAATATGAATAGAGGAATGCAATTATAGATAAATTATCTCAGGTCTTTTGTATTCTTAACAAGATTCTGAATTTAAAGATGTTGGTAAAACAATTGTTTTGTTTTTATTCTATTCTATTCTCATTACAATGAATTAAAAGATCATATACAGGTTTTATAAAAGCATTTGTTTGATGCCATTGAACTTATATCGTTGAAAAGTATAAATTAGTATTTTTTTTGTGTTAAGGAGCGTTGCGATATTTAACCCAAACTTCGAGGCAACTCATCATACTCTACTAAGTAAATACACAAAGGCATACATATATAAAAAATATTATGAAGTCTCAAACAACTTACCCTAGTTACATTGAAAGTTGACTGAAGTGGGACTTTAGGACAACCTCCCAAACGGAAAGTCTGACCGTAGGCGAGTGACCCAAGTGTCAGGAGGATAACACAGCTAATCAAAGTATTCATTTTGAATTGTTCCTATTCCACAACTGCTTCCTGTAAAGAAAGTTAAATGACATTAATCGTAGATCAAGTAAGTCATTTTTGAAGAGATGCATACACGTTGTTATTTATTTAATTAAAGTTATTTGTTGTATCAAAAATGTTCATATTCAAAATAAAAAAAGTGACAAAAAAATGAGAACAATTAAACTTGAAAGGCAAAATATAATAGTTAAAGCGTACAATGTGTTTAAATGATCTTACCAAATAGAATCGACACTTACAGCAACCAACGCGCTTGATAAGGACATTTGACCAAAACCTGGCATTTAAATAGTCTAAGACGTTAGAACCAGGGCCTAATATTATTCCGTTGTGTAACATCAGATTTTTTTAGACTTTGTCCTTCTTAAACATCTTTAGTTTAAGTCTTATGAAATGTTGACCCATATGTGACACGAGTTTACATAACTCAAACATAACGTGAATTATAAAATTTGTATAAACTAGTTGAACAGACGGAATATGTTATTATGTCATTATTTCTAAAATTATCTTCTATTTAAAAAAAACATACCAATTGTATATAACAAATCATATGTACATGCTTTTAACTGTCATTTTTACATGTAAATATAATAAGAATAACTCAAATGAGAAAAACGAAACTCCAGACGTATACTTTTCTTATTTTGTTTGTATAAATTTCCTCTCTTAATTTTATATTATTTTTATAAAAATATTCTAACAGTATTCTCAGAAAATTGATCGTTGTTAAATCATTACACAGGCCTGTGGTATTTGTCATATCTTTTTAAAGACCTCGATGAAATTTACCTTCAAATATAAAGGACAACATGTGAGTAAGGCTAATGCAAACTTCTACATTTTAGGATTCATTTTGCAGCTAATGTTTAACAATAAGTTTAGGGGGGTTGTTAGAAAAAGTGTCAGGGATATGCCAAATTAGCATTATATCTGTATAGGGGTGGCCAAAAGTCCCGCACTCGCCTTGCCAATTATGTTTTAACTGTTGAAATGATACCATGTTTTGGCACATTACATAACTCATACATCTTGTGTATTTTACCGTTTGCAGAATCAAAATATCTTGATTATGAAGGGCGTGGCGTTATGGAACATAGAGGGTACTATTGTCAGGTTTTACAACGAAACAACGTCCTTAACCGTAAGTCCCTACCACCCCTTGCCATTTCCTTGTTAGTTGTTATAATTATACCACACGTTGCATGCATAACAAGTGATTTACGTTGTGTAGTATACTGTTTGAGGAAATGAAATATCTTGATTATTAAGGGCGTTGCACAACAAAGCATTGGGGTCACTGTTATCCTTTCTTCATTTAAGTAGCTGTGATAGTACATCTTATGTATTGTCAGGTGCGTAGCCAGGGGGCACGGGAGAAAGACTCCCCCCCCTCATTTCAGATCCAAAACGCTCGAAATGTGCACAAGTTTTAACCAATCTCAAAACTTGTGTCCACTTTGCGACCAGTGCTTTGATAATAGTCAAGGTTGTCCCCACATTTCAAAATCCTGGCTGCACGCCTGATTGTTATACTTGTCCAACAAAAAATCATTTTATTAAAATTCTGTAAACGAGTTTATATAAAAGAGATATAACTTGCTATGTATGCCAAAACTCGTATTAATACAGCGATTGATAATAAATGGCGAGAGGGGATAGAGACCTTCGAACCTGTAGATGATTTGCTTTAATTCCGTTCAAGATATTACGTTCTTTCATTGTAAAAACCAGTGATCGGAATTACTCGGGCCATAGTAGCGGAAATGCTACTCGGCGACGCTCAGCCGCTACTATACTCGGGGATACTCAGCCTGCTACTCTACTCAGTATTACTCAACTCAAAAAATTAGCGGGAATACTGATGATTTTTTCAACTTTTCACACAAACTTTATCTTAAAATAAGTTTTCATTCGTTAAACTTTACATAGCTATACATTTTAAAGAAGGTACAATATGGGCGAGTATGGGTACATTCATTAGCCATGCTAATATAATACTCAGTCCAATAATGTTTGTCTAGAATAAATCTATTGTGGAGAGCTAGCCCCTTTTCTAAGTAAAGTTAACTCCGCTGCTAAAATTATAATTACCTGGCAAGTAGTAGCAAGCTGTTCGAAACAACAGCGATTATTACTATGTGGTGTGTGTCCTTTCGACTTTCTTTGGATATTAAAACCATTCTAACGTGTAATGGCTACATTGTGTAATTATAACCATTCTATGTAGAGCGAAATTTATCGGCCAGCACAGAGTTCGATGTATATTTTCAGTTTGTATGTCAATAACTAATCATAAGTGTTAGGAGCTATCCTTAGACCTTCATCTGTTTTTTTAGGAAATCATTCAATAGTAATTTCACATGATGTTCGGATTAGAATCGTGATGTATCTGTATAATGTTAGGTGTGTATTTCCAATGATGGTATTAAACGCTCAAAAGGTTACAAGCAGATTGAATTGAGTCGTATAATTTCTGGAAGCTCTCTTCTACTTCCTTCAGTTTTGGTGAGTAACAATAACAAGAAACCTCAGTTGAAGCTCTGGTATTTAGAAACTCTTTAACAAGGTCAAATCATCATATTTCAGTAAAACAAAGTATTGTGTACCTTGCAAACAGTGTCTAGTTAGACTTTTAACACTTTTGAATGGATTTGGAGTAAGAAAGACACCCTTTTAATGAAAAAACATTCCAGGATATTTGGAAATATCACGAAGCCCAAGTCTCTTTTCCAAAAAAGGACGAAGCCAGTCTTTGAAAACAGGCCGAAGCCGGCTTCGTACCAATGTCTGACTTATTTAGTATACTTTAAAGTAAGCTTATTGTAAAAGTACTCTGTAACTACTTGAGTAGCGAACACTTGGCCACTCGAGTACCCATTTTTATCCCACTGCACTACTCTAACACTAACATTGTTATACTCGTCCCATCGCTGGTAATAAAACATTTAGTATTTAACTAAGAATTATGTTATTTGTTTACATTCTCAAG
>JAUUEB010500850.1:0-10335 GCA_032362205.1 Clione limacina
ATAAATTCGACACGTCATATCTGTGGCACACAAGAGAGAGGTGTCCAAAATGTTAAAAGTACTACTTTTTATTCCTTTAGGTAATTTTTTTTCATTTTTCAACGGACATACGTTTTATAACGACAATAACCTTTCTGTAGTCACGCATGTATCTTATCTAATGTTGTTCTGTCAATATTGTCAACATGGTATTGGAGACGAGAGTTATTTAAAGACTTTAACGTCACATGGAGCAAGCAAGGTCTTACACCACCACACGATATAACGGTTTATGATAAATAGCCCTCGCCGGCCGTCTGTTGGCACTGTCTTATATCTATAACTTTCTCATTGGCCATGAATCAATCAATCAATCCGCCTAGAAGTTTTGACATAAGATATGCCAGACGTCGTTGTTTGGAATAAATATTGTTGGTTTTTATTGTTTTTTTTAATAATCAAATCTCAGTTGAAAAAATCAGTATAAAAACTAGGAGAATTCCTATTTGCCACAGTAGAGATTTGTCGAGTCGACAGAGCAACATCGTATAACATAAATGTACACTGTATTATTCTATAAAAGGTAAGTTGTAGAATTATGTGACTGCGTTGTTTTGATACATGGTGTTTCAGAAAAGATCCAGTTTGAACCATAGAAGAATTAGAACCAGGTGAAAATCAAGGAATTTCAAATGTTTCTAGGAATTTTACGTTAGAAACAAACACATTTTTGTATTTCCCTTTCGTTTCAAAACATAGGCCACTACCTGACTTCCGAAAGAACTTAAATACCTGAGACAGCTTTAAGTGCAATTTATTAAAGTGGAAGTTGTCCTGTGTTTGTATGAGTCGCATCTTTATGATTTTAATTACAAAGGAATATGTACAACTAATAACTGTACCTAAGTATAATAGTCCGTCTTCGATATGTCTACTTGCGTACACATCAAGCAACAACACCTCGTAACACAATGAGCACTTCACTTAAAATTAACGCACTGAAAGGTTCCAACTACATTAGGGATTAAACTATATATCTCTAAATAATGTGGATTATGATTCAGTATCTTAACAAATAGACAATTGTACACGTTCCTGTTTAATTATGAGTATCTCATTCATTGAAACATACGACGTTTTAATGAAATTGAAAGTCATGTCGTAGTTTTAAGTTAATTTTATTTGTGCTGTTTGTCCACCTTTAATATTTAAATTACCAAGCCTTGAAGGAAACGATAACGTATAGAATGCCGCGAGTGATGGTTTTCCTTAACAATTTCATTATCGTAAACGCCGAAGTCTCAGCATACATAAGCTTTTAAAATGTAAACAATGCTTTTGTCTATAATCTTATATTCAAGAAATAGATAACGGGTGTTTTGGGATTAAAATGACCCCATTCATCAACTTTAACTACTCTATAAATCTAGGATAGGTAAAACTGCTCTGACTGTTAACTTCTCTCATTAAATACACTTGAATTTCTCATCTTTTTCTTTAATGAGAACGGAAGAAGGCTAATTATGTCATAACAACTAAGTTAGTGTTAGAATAAAACTACAACGTAAATCGTAGGGAAAAACTATGCAGATTAATGAGAAAACGCGGGACTTCGTGAGCAGATGAAAAGGTTGGAACTTACCACGTGGATTGCATAGATACTCTCGAACCCGATTGCGATTCGAAAACCACTATCTTGGAACGTACGCTGGAATTAGGCTATAATATCACTGTATTCTACGTTCACAAGATGTAAAAAAAACTCTTCGATATGTTTTATCTCTAAACGTATTGTTAGATAAGTCTACGTTTTGGCTCGTGATGTGAAGCTATTATTTGTGCCTGATCATCAAGTGGTGCTCGCTTTTGGAATGACATTTAACCCCGTATCAAGGTTACCTTATCTTTACCTGTCGGTTATTTTTTCTGCTTTTTTTAGCCGTGATCTTAGGCCCGGTTCAAGGTGTGAGTTATTTTGGTGTCGTATATCATACGTTCATAATGTGTGGAGTTGAACGACATTCGTGTTTGGATTTATGATATATAAAAGTAAGTTATATACAAATTTAACTGTCAGTGTTTTTGAAGTCTTTATTGGTAATTTTATTTATTGTGTAATTGACCGATACATTTTTTATTTGCCTTCAATTGTAATAACTAACAAGATAATGAACACGACTTAAATGTAACTAAATGATTCATAAAAATAATCAAACGACACATTTATTAGTAAGATCAGACATTATCCAGGGGCGACTAATTATTCAATTATATTTGAACATAGTTTTCTTACATATTCTCTATGTTGTTCTTAAAAATTAGTCAATTCATTTTTGACTGATGTGATTTTAAATAAGCAACTAATAGCAATAGGTAAGATAAAAAATAAAAAAATAATAATAAAAAATAGCATACAATTTGAGTGTAAGAAAACTGTTGATATAATCAATAAAATGTACAAATTACGGTTTTCTTCCCTCGTGGTTTACGCACTTTGGTGCTAATTTCCATCCAAAAGGCGATTACCTTCCATCTATATGATAATATGTAGCGTTCTGGAATTACTTGTACGTTAATAATAGCTCGCATTTGATTCAAAATCAAGAATCTGAAGAGAGTGTTTATTGTCTCATATCATTGTGGAACTGGGTTTGGAATTCTAAGATTATGCTAAGTTAGTTTCACGACTCAGATTAATTTCCTTTCATTTTCTGCTAGAACGTAAGTAGGACAAAACTCTTAAAGAACCCGGAAGTCAGCGGCATCTATCACATCACACCGCCAGTCCAGATTGGGTTGTGATGACAGATTTAGGCCATTCAGTCAAAAATAGATAGTTATAGAAATAGTGTCAACGACCTTGCGTGCCAGTCTTGTAAACACATATGAGATACAAGCGTAATGTGGTTTTGTTGGGCTGCATAAACATCAGTTCTTTACTTGAGAAATTGATAATGAGGCTCCATTTCCATTTTATTATATGCACATGATGAAATCTACATAATATAATTCAAAATGTGTTTATTTATTAATTTATTTATTTGTGTGTGTGTGTTTATGAAAATGGGATTACAGCCACAGTTTTGACTCAATCGAGCTGAAACTTTGGCAAAATATTGGTAGGTATTACCAGACGTGTGGTTAAGCTTTGGTGAATATCAGTCGACTGTAAGAAAAGTTATTAGCTTTTTAATTTTTGGTGCGTATTTTACAGAGAAAATATAGATCAAAGATGTCATGAAACTAAATATGCAAACACTTGCACCTTCTTTCTGTCAAAGTATCAGCCTAATGAACACAAATTTCTATTTCCGTATTAAGAGAAATATAAACAAAAGCTGAAACCAAAAGTGAATTATATTACGGGGTGTTTCAAAATGTGATTTTAAAAGGGGGTGGTGGCATATTTGTGCATAGTGGAGAGAAAGAGAGATAGATCTAAAGGGTGGTTAAAAGTCAGCCAAATTCGTGTTTCTTTCTTTTTGTATACTTCCCGGGCAATACTGGGTACTAAGCCACAAAACATTATGTGGACTGCTATCAGCAACGTAAGGGCAACAATTGATTTGAGATTGTATAAACCTGGTGGCATATTTGCGCATAGTAGATAGAGAAAAAAGAGAGGTCTACAGGGTGGTCAAAAAGTCAGCCAAATTCGTGTTTCTCTCTTTGTGTATCCTTCCCGGGCAACCGGGTACTAAGCCACAAAACATTTTGTATACTGCTATTAGCGACGTAAGGGCATCAACTGATTTGAGATTGTGTAAGCCAGGGCAACGCCGGGTAAACCCGCTAGTATATCCATATAATAAAAAAGCAATAATAAAAAGTGACGTCACAGATATTTTTCCGTTCTCAGTCTATTTACTGTAAGAAACCATTTCTGTGATACAAATTTGCGAGGTAAGAAACGTAGTCCATTGAGGACGAGAAAGATTAATGATCTTATTTTCAGTTGTTCAGCTTTAAAGTAAAATTCAGCAAAGCATAAACGTGGTGGAGTTTGTAATGTAAGAAAATGTAAAAAGGTTTAATGTCCCTATCAACAGATGATACGTTATTATTTAAGTTACGGTACTACTGAAGAAATATTACCTATTGCAACATAGAGGAATTAAGGTATGTACGAATGACACCGGGCAATCAGTCTTATTGCTAGTCTAAGACAACAGACCGCTGCTGTATTTTTATTTTTAGAAACTCTTGGTTGTGAACAAGTTAAAATGTCGATTTTCTGCGCTCGTCACCATTGAGCCACTGGGGACAACAATGTAAGAACTGGTGAGAATAATTCATATGGTCGATATTCAAATATTGCAATAAGTTTTGTACTTTCCAAGACAATCAACAGCATAGTTACAATCGGACATTGAAAGAGGCTTGTTGTATTTATCAGCTGTCTCAAGAAAATGTAAACGTTTTAATTTTGACCCTGGTAGAGGAATCATAACATGATTAATTTCACTCAGAAGAGGAAGTGTGAACTACTAGGATAGAAAAGCAATAAAAAAGGACTAATTAGCACTGAAAAAAGAATCAAAAGAAAATAAACCAGTAAACTAAAACGTCTTGAAAAACACACATGAAGGCACACAGACAGTTTCAAAGACAGATTCAAGTGCAGGAAAACGTTTTGTTTTGCTTCTGCGAAAAAGAGTTATGAATATTTGTTGGGAGTATATTTTCACTGGCACCCATCGATCAAATTATGTAATATATCTATGACTTAAGTCACTCGGGATGACAGGTGAGAGCCACTTGCCTGATGTAAGTGGTTCGCTCCCCACTGATGTAGATAGTTGCCGTTCATCGGATATGCCATCCTGAAAAGCCGCTGAGTTATCGGGAGTTACCTTGCAGTTCGACAGCAGTGTTTTGCAGCCGTAAGGTAGAGGTGTGACGGGCGGTGACTACTTGGACTCACTCTCTTTTGGGCTTAACTTGCACTTGTGTCATCCAGCGAGAGTTTTGGGTGGGCAAGCTCGGCCTCGAACGTGGAGGGTTGGGATCCTCCTGACCATCAGTCTTGACAGAGGTCTTTTGTCGGTGGGCTCTGGGGATACCATTTATCCTGTCACCCACCACCTATTAATATATACTTGCTGACAAAGAAAACGTTAACATTACGTAATATGAGATTCAAATCCTGAGAGTAATGTCATGAAGATATAACATTATATATTGGCCCACAAAAGATTTCTGAATTTTGATGGACAATGTTAAACATCTCAAAAGTTCCTCAAAAACAAGAGAAACGTCATAAAATTTCGTCATTAATTTTGTATTTAAATTCATATTATAAAAACCTCTTTTTATAATATGAATTTAAATACAAAATGTTTTGAATTTTGGTAAAACATAACTGGAGAATCTGCCGCTGAAATTAGTCAGTAAAATATCAAGAAAACTAGAAAAATGAGTACTCGTAGAGAGTACAACCACGCGCATCAGACAAAAGTAGCAAAGACCATATAGCAAACACTGCAAGGGCCATAACTATGCAAACATATTTTTCAAAAAGTTAAATGAAATACTTTTAGAAGGTCCCTAGAAGAGCCTGTGTTCAATATTTCAGGGTCTTAATGTGCCCACTGTGTAAAGAACGTACCTGAAAATTATAAAAGAAACATTACTCGGTCAAAAATGTTTATTTAAAAATAGATCACAGCTTTTAGGAAACCACAAATTAAGCCTCTGTGCAAGATTTCAGATGTCTATATTTGGCGATGGGACCACAGCGTTATTGAAACAAATTAACGAAGACATAAAGCAAAATACTCAAAGAGGCCATAACACAAAATTATGAAAGGAGATTCTTAACGACCACAGCGTGTTTTTTTGCAAAATTAACAAAGAACATATAGAAAAAAAAACGAAAGGGACATAACTGTGTGTTTTTTTACAAATATTTCTGGATTGAAATACCAAATATTCTATACTTGATTTATATATCATCCTTTTAAAAATGAAAGAGATCCGAGCAAAGTTACTCAAGTTATCGCGTAAACAGACAAACACATTGACAAGAAGACAATATACACAACTAGAATTATCATAGATATTCAAAAGTCGCAGTGAAAAAAAAAACACTTGGTACTTCCTCTAATAACCAGCTCAGCAGAAGAAGGAAAAAGAAGAAGAAAGTGTCAAAAGACCTCCATAGCTGGCGGTTCTCTGATTGTCTTGTTGCGTCAGCAAAGCTCAGGGCTGTCATCTCTGTCACGTTGAAGAGTCCACTTCTTCTATGTAAGCACCATATTGTTAAAAACACGCTTTCGCATACAAGTTGGCTTCGTTCGAGCTTAAAGTAAACGAAAAATACATAAAAAATCATTATGTCAAAAGTTACCAGGTTTTCAGTTTAAACGTACTTTATTCCTCTTTGTGACATATGTGTGACATTTGAGTTACTGTGTATTGGAAGAGATACATTGAAAACGTAGATGGTTTAATGAAGGTTTTTCACATGAACAGATTGGTTAGAAAAACCACCCCAATACACGATTTAGATATCGAGATTTCAGGCTAACCCTTGTCTATATATCTCCGTTTGTTAAAATTACATAATTTTTTGTTTTATGAGTATACAACGGCGGTACCACTTCCCTGATATTCATATCTCCATCTATTATAGTGTTGTGTCTTTTGATGCACCTACTTTTACTTTTACCTTCCTAGTTCACACACAATTTCTGACTCTATTTTCAGATCTTCGTCAACAGTTTCACGCAAAAGAACAGGGAAAGGATAACATCATCTGTAGGTCATCAGTACACAAAGTGAATCTTGAAAACATTGACCTTGACCCTTACTACAAGGACAAAGTAAAGTGGTATCTATGTTACCTTAGTGAAAGTAGGACGGAACGTGTGACAAGAAATCGTCATCTTATCGACTTTCCCTTTTTTGTATCAAAGCTTTGATTAAGAAGTGCTGATATGACTCTTTAAGTAGATGAACTCTACCTTTAAAGTGTGTGGAACATGATAATTACTAAAAACGGACAATGTTTTCACATAAACTAGTTTTGTTGCCAGGGCAACATAATGGCAGATCAGGATGTTTTTAATTCTGAGTGGTAAAAACAAACATTTTGATGATTTACTACAAGAATGAGTGGTGACCGTTGAGAGTGAAAGACAAAAATAGCGGCTCTGTGTACATAGACGGAATCTTTTGATAATTGTATACGAGAGATGGAGATATTATTTGCAGAATTATCACTCGTTCTTACCTCATGGATTCTATGTTTCTCAGGTAAGTGAAGACAATTTTACGTAAATAAATCGTGATGTTTGTTTCGTTAGGTTTTACACCCTTAACATCAAATAAAGTTGTATTAAAGCCTTTTCCGTGCTTTCTGATTAGGTCTAAGCCAGTTCAAAGTAGTTTTGTGGCCGTTTTGTATGCGATGCTGAGATCATGTCCAACTGTTAATAGTAAACAGTATTGGAAAAACGCTAAATAATGAGATAAAATACAGACTGCCACCATGTATCTGCTCATCTAGAAGCTGATAATTTACAACATGGTCTTTCTTGTTTTGTCAGGGTAAACATATAATGAGGTACACTAGTTTTGCAACCATATAAAATGCCGCTACTTTTAAAACTTTTTTTTATTTAGATTAAAAGCTACAAAAGCTTATTGTTTGGATCTGTATACCATTTTACTATCTCTCTGATTTTAGAACACCAGAACAGGACAAGGAAGTGGCCATGGGGTGTTTTCCTACAAGGTGAAGGTAGTAACTTTATCTACTGCACCTCCTGCCGCCGCTTTGTTGACGGAAGATGTGATGAAATAAGTGGCAGGCTCACAGCTGCCAGATATTTCATTAGCAACAGATGTGTAGGCAACGCCCCACCGATTGAGGATATGCCAAAAGAGGTCACACTAAATGGAAACAGCTTTCAAGTCCCCAAATAAGACTGGGAGAAGTGCTGTATGCTGCTCGGGGTCACAGTCCAGTGCAATGTCGTGTGCTTAGGACGTGTTTGGGGGCTTTCTACCATTACTTACACCAAGGTCCCTTCCAACTAAGGTAGAGGGAGAGTGATCTGGCGTCACTCTATTGTTAATTTAACTACGATGGTTTTGCCATATCGTAGGAGAAAGGGGGGGGGGGCAGCTGGTTGAGCCAGGTACATGACTTACAGGTATTTCACCAGACCATGCCCTGAATCGTGACACAATGTGAGGTGCAATTTTTGGGTGAAAAGTCTAACCAATGCTACATGGAAAATATACTATGAATTGATGATGGTAATGATGTTATAATTAAAATATAAAATGTATTTCTTAGGTAATTGTATAAGTCAATAGCTACATAATAATATCGATTATTTCGCAGGTGGTGCAATCCTCAGGCCATACAGACGAAAGCCTAGCTACTTGTCCAGAGCCAAGGTGAACTCAGACAATGTTCAAGGAATGGATCACCTCAACATGACTCCCATACCAAGAGAGACAAACTTTAAACTTTCACCCCGGAGCTGTTGTCACATCGGTGAGCGCGTGGCAAAACCTAAAAAAGTGTGTGACATAAAAGTCCTAGCAGTCGTGAGAAAATACAACTATGAAAGACTTAAAAAGAATTCTTTAACGTCAAAAAAATCATTAAAACGTCTTAGACGAGGTCGTCTGAATAAACTTTCTGAGAAAATCTCAAAATGCTCAGCAGTGTTTCCGCGACATTTTGTCAAATGTTGTAAATTTAAGAAAGAGTTTTATAAACATATGCGTAAGTGTAAAGGTAAACCACGGAGACAAAGGCGGAGATGTAAACAGATCATTCGCAGACGTTACAATTGACCAATCAGAATGAAGTACTCAAAATATTGATTGATACGATGTTTGAATATTGTATAGCAAAGACAAAGAGATTTGATCTGCGCACATAAGTGTACTTGTAGAATTAATGTGATTCAAATGTGTTTTACGCTTCACTTTTTCATAATTATAATTGAATTCAGACCATTAGAGAAATGACTTTAAATCAAGTAAAACTGAGATATTCCTGTTTTAAGTCTAGAAACATATATTTTGTCCCTAAACAATCTTTCAGAATTTAGTTATTGAAGCCAAAAAGCAAAGGTGGGTCGATTAAATCAATATTTAGATAGAATTATATCAGGCGAACTAAAAAATTAGTTCTGAAATGTGAAAAGACATTCAAAGAAGGGGCTTTCTTACGCGATATTGAAAGAGAAGTAGTCAAACTCGCTTAAACCGAATTGTTAGGGAAGTATGATGTTGTTCAATTTAGAAAAATATATGTTTAAAAAAACACTGTTTTTAATTACATTCCATATGCTAGGGGATTACAAGCAGCGGGTGTACGTCGTCTCTTATGTCACGATGACGACATATTTCCATTAATTAAGTGAAAATTAAAATAATTTATCTTTGGATGACCAAAAGTATCGCATAAAATCGATACTTTTGTAATTAATTTTATTAATTTATTTGTGTTGTGAGAGGGAAAAGTGGGAGTCAGACTTTTTTTTCTGTTTAAGCGAAAATTCGTATAAGCTTATGCGGTCTAAACGAGTTTGACTGTAGTTTACATTTTGGTTTCATACGTGCTATAAGATCATTGTGTCAACGTCTGAATAACATTGACCAACATAAGGTATCAACCTATGAGGGGTTTTGTAGCTAAGTAGGTAGTCCATCAGCTTTACACGCGGAGTATCCGGGAGATGTTAATTTCAAAACATTATATATTTTAATATAGAGATATATCTTGGCCTTCTGTAATCTTAATGTCTTTCATAACCTGGGATGGCATTGACCTGTAAGACGTTTTCAGCTTTCTGGGAAGCATGCCATATACTAGGGGGGAATGAGAGATTTCTTTGCACCCCCCCCCCCACGACTAAACGGGACTTGATTTTTTATTGATCCTTAGGGTATAAAGACACGAAATTGTGCCTTTGCCAAAAAATCAACCTGAACGAACTGACCACTAGTGCTGACCAATGGTCAAAAAACCAACATGCTCAGAATGGATCGCGACTGGTTGCAAAGTAAGGGTGTTGTCGGGACGATTACAAATATGTATTTCTTTTTACGATACGGCCATTAGTTCCCGAGTTATGAGGTCAAACGTGATCGTGACGTCATAATTCACTTGCTCGCGGCACTACTAGGGGACCAAAAATGAAACTGTCGTATCTTAAAAAAAAAAAAAATGGTTGCCGTAACACGTATAAATCCGATGAAAAAAAAATTAGTCACTTTGGGTCACTTTTTCGTGCTAAAAAAGGCTTTTTTAGTTAGTTGAAAAGCGTATATAGTGTTATATAGGAATAAATAAATGTCCTTCCAATGTGTCTGGCAATTTCTGTGCTT
>JAUUEB010500860.1:0-10335 GCA_032362205.1 Clione limacina
GGAAGCATCACATTATATCTCTGATATTATATAGGAACCATCACATTACATTGTTATATTTCTTAAAGGACTATTTGTTTGTAACTGCACTTCTGAGCCCGTAACTTTATTTCAGTTGAAAGTCATAAGGGTGATAACCGAACCGTATCTATCAATATAAGTCACATGTTTTTTTTAGTTTGGTGATAATTCCTCCACTAGGAGATTAAGCATAGCCATATTACCAGACAATTGTACATTCTCTTCAGAAAAGTTTGTTGTACACACTGGTGGTCTGCATTTTCCGACGGTTTAATTGCTAAACAATAAAGAGGTGGGGGGTCATTGCGAGAAAATTGTTTTAACCAAAAGAATACACAATCTATGATAAAGGCTATAATATCTTTTATTTTCAGATTTACATAAAAGCATAAAATTAAAACTAAAACTAAAATACAAGTTCAGCTATGAGTTTTGCTAAAAACACGTAATACTGGAAATTAATGTATGAAAAAAGAGATAAAGTAATGTCGATTTCAAAATGTAGCAAATCATATCGTATAGTATATCAGTAACACGAGAGCAGTTAATTTGTTTTGGTATTGAACAAAGTAAGAACTTCAGTATTTAATTTTGGAGGCTATGGCATTCTACCTACCGACGTGGTGCAGCTAGCACCGAAACGACCGTCTAGGTTTTAAGGTGAGAAGCTTTTTTCTTTGTAAGAACTTCATGCGAATTGGTTTGTTTTTTCAAGTTATCGACATTTCATTTGCTTGGCCTATGTTGGCTCTCAAGAGGGCAAAAAAGGAAGTATCGTTGATCGTTTGTCTTGTATTATGAAGATGTAAAAACTGATAAAACATATACATTTTTTTGAATTTTGAACTGATTTAACATTTGATTGATTAAGTTTGCTAACAACGTCAGTGACTGTCAATAACCGATGCGACAGAACACGTTGGTCACGTGGTTTAACTAAACACATTTAGGGCCATTACGGGGGACATGAACAATCAGAGGCAATTGTTGACTTTGGAGGACTGCTGCAAGGCAATTATGGCCTGATTTAAAAAAATTAAAGCTTCATATAATTTTTCTGATTGAAAAGAAACAAAATTTGATACCGTCAGAGGTTTCCTTTCTGAGTTATAAGGTTTTCAAATAAGGACGTAAATGAGTGAAGATAATTTGGAGTTTCATCTTTTAAGGTAAAGTGAACATTTATTCGAATAGTTTGGTTTTAATGGTGAAAACTGACATTTATAGCAAAATAGTTTCATTTTCATAAAAACACTACTTGAACGTATTTGGGGAACCCATCTCTGAGTTATAAGGTTTTTAAATCGGGACGTAAATGACAAAAATGTAAATGACTCTCTTATTCAATTGCATTTCTACTGAGTTTCAACAATCATTTTTCATTCTTAGACATTTTACTGAGATAATATATCTATTAACTACAGATTAGACATCTTTCTTATTAGGTGTTTTTTTGGAGTTGTAAATATTTTTTTTTATTTTTTTAAATAAAATATTATTCTAGAAAAAAAAAGTAATATTTGCTTCATTTTTCTCAGATTTAATTCTTTTGTCTTTGTTTTGATCATTATACACTATATTTACAAAATAATTAGGGTTTCGTTTAATATTTCTCACAAAATTCGATGTTTTTTTAAAAAAGAAAATATAGTATTTTCCTCTTTATTTCATTAAAAAAATTTAAAAAAAAGTATTTTGAAGACCATGATAATTTTTTTTAAGGATAATAATTATTTTTAGGGTTTAAAATACGCAGGACATAAATATTACATGAAAATATAAACCTTGAGCTGATATCAGCCTTATTAACTGAAATAAAGATAGGGCGTAAATAACAGGGACGTAAATGACACATTTTCAGATGGCAATGCTATGGAAAGTAAAAAGAATAGCTAAGTTTTTTTCTTCCAGAGGTTCATCTATGTATTCTAGCTTTGTATATGAAATTATTTTGAAATATCTCTTGCAACTCTAAAAATCTTTGTGGGACGTAAATGACTTCTGTAAACACACTGTCAGAAATATCAATCTTGACATATTTTTAGTTATTCAAGAATTTTGTTCTTGATGCCATTTTAAAGCTTATATTCATATGCACCATATCTTTCAAACCTTTCAGCAATAAAAACATTTTAACCCTGTTCTTAACCCTTGAGTTCTTGTCATATTTTTGAAGATTTTGAGAGTATAAAGTACCCTACCCTCATCTTTGAACAGCTGACAAAAAATGGAAGCCACCTAACCTTATGAAATTAAAAATTGTATACACTTTAATCATTTCTGCTTTGGAAAAGTTTCATGTCATTCATCTTAAATGAAAACAAAAAACATTTTTTTTTGTTCTCTGAATGGAATGCCCTTAATTCTCAACGCTCATAATTGTCCTCGAAAAGTGGGGTTCGAACCCCGAACCTCTGGTTACTTGGTGTTTATATATGTTTGTTGAGTTCCCCTTTACTAAGAAGTCAGATTAAGTCAACTTGTTCAAAACCAGATCAAAATGACTTTATCTTATGTTATTCTGCTTTATACACTCGTATGTTAACACTATGTTAGATCTTCGTTCCTAGACGGAGCCACCATCTGACTTCATGACGTACTCGGATACCTAATATGTAGGATGATACTTGTAAGAAAATCACTGAGATTTTATTTGTTTTCAAGCTTTTCTTTCAAAAATGCCTTTACCTTTTTCTGATATCATTTTATTTCGTTTTAGTTTATGCTATCAAATTCACACGAGAAAAGGAAAAAAACTGTTAATGGTGCAAATGTAGAGCATTTATTTTTCGTTTCTGGGAGGGCATTACAGGATAACCCTAGATATGCGCCTGTATTAATTACACCGCTTCATGGCTGGGATTGATGTAGATTTATACATATACGTCATAATAATACAATCCAAAGGATAGTTAAACAGATAACCGATTAACAGATAATCAATTTTCATCAGAGAATCTATATAAATATAGCTCCAACTCCATAAAACAGTCAAAGAAAAACAAAATAATCAAATTTCAAATTGAGATTTATTTCTTCGTGCATGTAGACAAAATAAAACACAATAAAATGGCGAATAAAAGATTTGTTTACCAGAAACACCATAGAAACTCAACACGATTCGAGATTCGAAAAAAACACAAGTTTTCAAGTTTTCATCAAACCAACATTGAAATAATCGACATCGCGACGTTAAGCTACAAATGTAATCTTAGAATAAAATATAGATGTACATTAATTTAACAATCTGTATTAGTTCTAATTTGTTTGAAAAATAATCTACAACATTTTAGGTGAAAGATTTTAACAAATATACAACAATGGGTCGATAGAGCTATGAGAGTCATTCTTAGACACAATAAATACATAATATGTTCAAATATATTGCATAATTTCTAACAATACATACAAATCAACTGACGCACATGTAGGCTTTGATGTTTATAACTATTTCTAAGAAATTATGTAAGTTGAAAAGTCAACTGTCTACATCATTTGGTTGATAATTACGTTTTTCTGAACTATTTTCACATTTCAAATAAAACATACAGAATATCTATTTGTTCTTTCTTTCTCACCCCTGCACTTTCAAATTTATTCGTTAGTTTTTTATTGCGCAATTAGAATCATGTTATCATTTCAATTTGCAGATTTATCATATAAATAATTGGACATAATGAAACATGAAAAGAATTCTTGAAATGAAATCTACTTTGTAATTGATAAAAGAATATGTATGAAATCAGCGAGTTTGCTGAGAACGTTTTACTAGACAAGATATGAAACGATGATATTTTTGTAATACACACAATCAACAATCCATATGTATTAAAAGTGCATACATCAGCATAAATGCCTTAATAGTACATATATAAGCATAAATGTTTGAATAGTACATACATTAGCATAAGAAATTATATAATTTCTATTTTACAAATTTTGCACGAACATAACTGACAGTTTTAAGCCATAATTAATAAATTTAAAAAAACACGCCGGGTTAATGATATAACGACAATGCTATCTGTAGTTGACCTACAAAAGATAGAATAAATAATTGCCTACAAAAGATAGAATAAATAATTGCCTGCAATAGATAGTATAAATAATTGCCTACAAAAGATAGTATGAATACTTGACCTACAAAAGAAAGTATAAGAGGTTGGCGTTTTTGAAAATAGTATTGAATGTTGGTAGAATGGCTAAGTTTTAAATAAAATCAACTATAAATTGTTTCAGATAAATCTGAGTTCGGCGATACTAACAAATATTTTAAACGCTAAAAATAACAACTTAGAGTATAGAACCAAGATCAACGCGTCGTCAACACTGATATCATGACGTCATCAATGAAACAGTGATAGCATGACGTCATCAATGAAACAATGATATAATGACGTCATCAATGAAACGGTGATATCATGACATCATCAATTAAATAGTGATATCATGACGTCATCAATAAAACAGTGATATCATGACGTCATCAATTAAACAGTGATATCATGACGTCATTAGTCATTCCTTAGACAGTGATATCATGACGTCATCAATTAAACAGTGATATCGTGCCGTCATCCATTAGACAATGATAGCATGACGTCATTCCTTAGACAGTGATACTATAATATCATCCATAAGACAATTATATCATAGTTATCAGAAATTGTTCATTTCGCGTCGTCTCAGACCGGACAGATCTGTTTAAGCGATGTTATATATGACCTATTTTCCAAATCAGTTCTCCAGACTCAGGTGATTCTTGAAATGAAATTATGTCTGTAATTAATAAACTAATATGCATGAAATTAGCGAGTTTGCTATGAAGTTTATATAAGATGAATCTAGACACAGGTGTTTGCATTTTTATTTTTTATTAATGAAACATATCCGAGATTCTAAGCTAGTGTCTCTTACCAAGTCTAGTGCCAATGTCAAGTTGTCTGATGGATTGATATTTGGTTAAAAATACATTCACTTTAACAATACTCAACAACTTTCCCCGAAAACGTTCCACAAGTTAAGTTATTTAAGTAGATTTAATATAATCTGGCGTAGTGATCCATAATTTTTTTAACTGTAAATTAAATTATTGTTATGTGACTCCTATACACAATAAATGGCATACTATTCATTTCTACTTTGCTTTTAGTTTTATTAAGTACAAAACCAGAACTGTTATAAACACATCTGTTATAAACATAAAAATAAATATCACATATTATATTGAAACAGAACTGAATATTATTCGCTGCACTTTGCGTTATCATAAGTCGCTGCACCATTATCACTCGTAAACACACACACAGAAATGCATATTATGGAGTATGCAAATATCCATAACAATCAAAAATATAAAATGAACAAAACAACTCACAATGAAGATAGGAAAACAAATGAAGATTGTAAGGAATAATAAGAAGGCAGATTCAATCATACACCAGCACCGCATGATACCCTTCAGATAGGGACCAGTACCACACGATACCCCTCTCCACACACAACAAATAGGGACTCTTTGAGAAGAACAAGCTTGCACAAAATAACAATTCCAATAGGTCGAGGAATACATTTCATTAAGTCATTACTATCAAAACGCATTCAAAGGATTAAACAACGCATCGTCAAAAAACTTATCAATCAAGAATGATAGAAATAATTGCCAAATATGCGTCTCAAAAAGGAATAGTATGTCGAATGGACAGGGATCCTACACCTAAGTTGTCTAGGTAAAAACAATGTTTTAATCAAATTAATGATTGTCTGTACTAAAGCGGTCATCGTGACCATCGTCATGAAAATCAACATCATTATATTATGTTATACACAATTAGGGATGGGGACTAGCTTCTGAGATAAAATCAGCAAAACCTTTTTGTAAAATCTTCCCTATAAGACTGAAAAAGTCAGAAGAATCCCCATATATGTTACAGCATATTCATAAATAAACAATAACAACGCCAATAGCAGATAATAACATCAGAATGTTCATGATGATTTTAAGGATGATGAGAAGGAGGAATAGACTGAGTGAATTATGATTATAATGATAATAATGATGTCAGCTAAAATAATGAAATAGAATTGCCTCACTAACAGATAACATTAAAGAGAACGGAGAAAGCCTGGGTTTTATATCATCTGCATCATCGCACGTTGGCCTATTTTCTAGGAAATATAACTCAAGCAGTTTATTTTTACAAAATTGCTTCTTGTTAAAGTATAACAACATTTCTAGAATAAAGCAAAAGTACATTCTAACATTAAAAAAAAGATTCGTCACACACATTAAGATATTGCAACCACCAAACATATAAAGTATGATAACCAGTGTTCTTTTAGAAACACAAATATTTATTGTATAAAAGCGGGCAACCATTCCAACCCTTTGATAAAACAAACACATGGCGTTTTCATTATTCATAACCCTAAACATGTTGATGATATGAAATATATATTATAATCATTGCCTCACACATGCCCATGGTCAAATTACTCAAATAAAAACATGATATCAACCTAAATGGCGGTTAAAATATTAACAGATGAGATAAAAGAACTCAGGTTACCTCTTTTATAAACATGCTTTACAAATTAGGAATACAGGAGTTTGTACGAAATTCATATTGCGCATTCATAGTTTTCTCTTTCTCTGATCTCATAATGTACAGTATTCGCTTATTGCAGTTACAAGTATGTATCTCTTCGTACTCAACCACGTCTATTCACAGTAAAGGGTGAGAGAATATTAAATTTTGAGAAAATGCACACGTTTACCTGGCAGGTCATTGTCTGATAGGAATGAGAGTCGATTGTTTATGGTAGTTACAATGCCAGATTTTTTTACAAAGTTTTTGTCTCATTCCAAGTCTAGCGATTTGCTATGGTCAATATTTAGTACAGTCATAGTACGATGAAGGCGGGGTCTTGTATGACGGGGTTCTGAACGCCGCTAGTTGGCAACTAGTTGGTCCTTGAAACATATCTCGCATACTCATACCTGCGTAAGAGCTGAAGTCTGAAGGTCCCGGGGTCAAGTCTGTGTCGAATGCGGGATTTAGATACCAGCCATTAGCTCGTGGGTAAGAAAAGTCTTTTGGTTGGGACATAGAGGAGAAGACGCTGGAACCCAATCCGTTTGGTTGATGAAGAGAGGATGTGTGCGCGTGGTGAGGGGTGTGGTGGTGAGCATGTGCATGTGCCGGCGTATGAGGACTTCCTGTACTTTCATCAGAACATCCGTGGCCATTTGTGTTTCCAGACCCACTTCCTCCACTGGTACTGCCACTACTGCTGCCTCCTGTTGAGTTGGCAGCGCTGCTAGTCGTGGACATGTTCATGACCCCCGGATGCTGTTGGTGGTGATGAGCGGCGAGCAAACCCGACTGATGGCCACCGTGTGGGGTGGATGAGAGATGTGCGCTGCTGGGTGGCGAATATGTGGAGCCTGAAGCTCCAGACACACCAGTTCCTCCACCACAGTGGTAGTTATAGGTCGAGGCTGGTGGAGAAGCAGTTTGGCTGCACGCTGTTCCTGGTCTGTAAATGTCGGATGAAGCGCGAGAATACGGTAGAAGATGTGGCGACACGAGAGGTGGTGGACGAGTTGAACCTGATGAGACACCTCCCATGTCAGCAGATCCATTACTCAAATGATGAGAAGGTGAAAGAAAGTTCTCGACGCTAAAGTTGCTACCAGTGGATTCTATTGAGTCTGGGGGCATCGGTAAAGAACTGTTGGAAACTCCGCCCATTAGACTTGGATGAATTTGCAAACCTAAACCATGTCCTTGAAGTTGTGGGTGCCCAGCAAGATGTGCAGGATGGTGAGGAGACGATAATCCTGGTTGAAAGCCAAGTCTACCCATTCTTTCACTTACGTTAAGATTATGTTCACTATGGCTACTTCTGACGTCTCTAACACCGCATTCAGACTGACCGGACTCTTGAGGCTCCGTCTTAGTTCCTCTAGAAAGCTCGCCTGGAGAAAGAGAGTTTGGTGGCCTCATCGGGTCTTTCTCGATTTTTACTGGAGCCTCTGAGGCCAACTCGGAGCCTGAGCTATTAGCGCTGGTATTTCCATGAGTATCGTCATGGGAGCTATTGTGCTGCAACTCACCCTCCTCAAGACCGTCCTTGATATCTTCTTTGCTGTCCCCAATAATTCTCTTCAACGTGTTATCTTTGTCCTTTTCAGCCTGGCTTCTCTTGAATCTCCTTCTACGCCTGAGATAGCTGCCATTGTCAAACATGTTGTGACTTTCTGGGTGCAGGGTCCAGTAACTGCCTTTACCAGGTTTTTTGTCATCTCTGGGAATTTTAACGAAGCATTCATTCAGACTCAAGTTGTGTCGGATAGAGTTCTGCCAGCCTTGTCTGAAAAATAACAATAGAGTTCATTAATTTCATGAATAATAAACTGACAAAGAAAAGAAAAAAATTACTTAAGAAAGCAGTGAATAAGGCAAACAAACGAGTAAAGAGAAAGAAACATGAACAATAAACTGAGTAAAATTACACCATTTTGAAGCTAATAAAGAAGGAATATATACGTAAGCTAAAACATTAAAAACAAACACAAATATTATGATCATCAATGATGTCAAAGTCAAAGCGGCTAAAAAAGCATTAGTCGTGGGTTTTCTTGTGCTTTGGGTTTGGTTTGGAAATGACTTAAGTATGATATTTTTTATTTGTTAGTTCCTTATATCTCGCTAAAGAAGTTGTCTTTGTCAAAAGCTATTATTGTGAACACATCTTGAGTTAGCGACTACATAACACACTCATTCTTCGAATACTTTAGAACTTCTATTCCTCAAAAATGGGCCACTGTCCAGCATCAAACTCTGTGTGCTCTGTTATTTCTACGATTAGAATTGATATTTGACAATATATTTTGAATCAATATATTTCTAGATAAAAATTAATTTGATAAAAATTGTGGCTTTTTTAAATGACGATTGAGTAACTTTCTTTGGATATATGAACGAGTATCCAGAAGTTTTTTATGTAAAAATAATTCCAGACAAAGCCAAATACGTATGAAAACAAGGAAACAAAGTATATTCATAATCCACGTATTTCTCCGTAAAAGCTTTTATCAGTGCGAGAATGTTCGAGAATGTACGCCTAAGTGTTTATCTGTTTTGTCTATTCCGTGAGATTAACGAGTCAGTAGGAGTGGAGATTATGAAAACAACAAAGATAAGTCTATGGTCAGTCTGTGGTCAGTTCATTGAGTGTGTGTATTGGGCGAGTTAAGTAGGGTCAATATTATCAACTGATTTACACTCCGATCGATCACAAAGGTCAATTTCCAATCTTGTTCTTTTAAATGGGAGAACGGAATTTCAAAGTATAAACCAGAAACTGATACTCAGACGTTTTGATATCATTATTTTGTATAATCTTATATTACTTTGTAAAGGGACAATAATGAATCCTTTTGACATCATTATTCATCACTATTTTTCTATAATCGTATCTTACTTTGTAAAGGGACAATAATGAATCCTTAAAGAGAAACTATAATATATGAAGATATGAATCGTACAGGGAGTCGGAGTCAGTAGTCCAAAGGATTTTTAGGAGTGGGGAGTTAGAGTATCAGAGGATTGTTGTTTACACATTCTAGGTCTTTTGTACCGAATACATAAATCTGGCAACATAAGAAGTCGAAGAAGGTGACACAAAGTAAAACAGAAAGAGAAACAGGGGAACAACAAATTCAAGAACATTTAAACCTAAAAAAAAAAAGTTGGCGACAAGAGTCGAAGAGACTCACACAAGCAAAAGCGAATATCAAAGAGCAACAATTCAAGAAAAGACGTTTAACCTACAAAATAAACTTCAAAAAACTTACTTGTTCTCTCTATAGAAAGGAAATCTCTCCATGATGAACTGATAGATGCCATTGAGGGTGACTTTCTTCTCTGGTGCTGTATTGATGGCCATAGTGATGAGAGCTATGTAGGAATATGGCGGCTTGACCATCTCCTTTGCATGGTTGTGGTGAGGATGGTGACCACCATACGGTCCATAGGGTGAATGTCTGGCCATTGCTCCGTATTGGTCATGGTACATACCCATACCACCCATTGCCATACCATATCTGGAGAAGAAATATAATTCATAATAAGTTCAAAACCAAAATATTTATTTTGTCCAAGTTAAGAAGAATAAATAAATCAATTGATTAATGTCGATACCCATGATAGATAAATGTCGATACCGATGTTAGGTTAGAATCAAGTAATTAAAAACTGTTAATCCGCACCTTCGACCAAAATCTCTTAGGTTAGATGATATTAAGGC
>JAUUEB010500882.1:0-10335 GCA_032362205.1 Clione limacina
TTTTCCTACTGATTTAATTATCGAGGCGCCTCGGTAATTCGATACTCGAGAGTACAAGCTTAAATTCTTTGTCAAATAAATCAGACTAGAGACAGTAGCAAGCAAAAGGCAAATAGAAGGAACGATTTTTAAAACAGCAAGTTGTTTATTTCTATCATATCTTGTTATCTTATCAGTCCTACTTCCATATGTGCACACTCTCCAACCTTCTCCTTTCCTTCTTATATTATTTGGGCTTATTTTGCTCTCTTCATCTCCCCAGACATTTATATTCTTTCCTCACTCAGTACTGTAAGCTCTATGATTACCATCTGTCTTGTTGTCTTTGATATTATTAGGACATGTGGTCTTAAAATGGTAACTATGATCGCAGCAGGGATCTTGGGTCTTTTTCCCAATTCGTCTTCCAGTAAACAATCCCTTGCTGAGTCTAGATAAGTCACAGTTATACCAGACCAGAGGGTGTGATAAAGCCTTCAGAGCTTGTGTTTACGGGATTTCATCTATCACCTATGATTTAGCGCTTTATAAATGTTAATTATTTATTAATATTATTGATATAAAGTTATTGCATTTTGCGAAGACATTATACAATAAGTACAAGTGCAATTTATTTCCACAGATATGCTATGAAATCATTATTACATCCCTTTTTATTGAAAGCTTTGAAAAATACAGTAACAACTTTGCATATATTTTAAAAAGAATCACTTTTCTTTATAATTGTAACAGCCCTGACTTATGCCAACATGAAGTAAAATTTCATAGGCTTCTGAGGTTACACAAACATAAAGTGGGAACCAAGCACACAATCAATCAAAAACTTAGAGAATGTTGATAATTATTTGTGTGTTTGACTTTTTTACTTTCTGATTACGTACCTTGTAAGATGTTAAGACTTTGGCTGAGGTTTGGCTATTTACTGAAAACATTCAGGAGAAGTGTGTCACCGTTTGACTCTTATTATTCATGGAGAGTCACACTATCTCATATTGACATGCACAAAGGATCATGCTGCCTCTACCAGTTATATGAATTTAGACCACAATTGTAATAAAAATAGTAATGTAGAAATAAAAAAATAAACAAATGGTATTATGATAAGCAGGTTTAAGAATTTAGTTTGATATTATCAATTAACTTTTCTTTTGCTATATTACCACCATAAAGGATTTTGAGGATTGGGATGATGTTGGTTTGAACATAGCACGACCCCCAGGACTTACTCATCTGCTCAAGGATTACAGAAATCATGTAGCCCCTAGCAAGGAGACAATGGATGTGGGTGTGAGCGCAGACATAGAGGCTGCCCAGATCGTGCAGCTAGAATCTGACTACACTGAACACTCACAAGAACTGGTCAGTGGTCATACTCGTCATCTCTATTACTAATGGATCTTAAATATGTTTTTAAAGCTTTTCACTAAATTGATTTTTTTGTCTCCTGAATTATTTCTCTTAAAGAGCTTTTGAGATTTCAAGACAACAGAGCCTTAATAGTATACAAACGTTCTTTACATTTTTTTTAGAAGTGTTGATGTATCTAAAAGCAAAGACAATCATAAAAACACAGGAGAAAGGGTCGTCTAAACTTGCTTTGCAGATGAGAACATTTATACCATTTTTTTCTATACTTTATTTTAATACAATGCTTTTTCAGACACAATTTTACATGTCCACAGCTACATCTCTTAGATAAAGAAACAACATTAATTTATGCCATTCACTTTATGAATGCACTTATTTAAATAAGTATACAGTGAATTGTTTGTTTGCTTATAGCTCAAACAAAGTAGACTTTTGTGTTGACTGATTTTTTATTAGCAAACAACTTGATACACTCACGTTTTTGTTACTTTTTACTGCTTTCCTTTGCTTAGAAGGCAATCTTTAGACTGCTTATGTAACATTTAGTACATACAATGTTTATTTTAGGATAGGTAGGTTTTTGCAATTCAAAGCATGATTTCTTCACATAATAATATAATAATACATGGCATTTATATAGCGCATTTTCACGCCTTACAGGCCTACTCAATGCGCTTTACATGAAATTATTACCCTGACAGGCACAATAAGACATACTTGCACACATTCAGAATACACCATGGATCAGCCGGTTTTATTAAGCGATTTACTTTGGTAATCTTACATAGACATTCACTGCCTATAGTCGGGTACCCAATACTGCTGGGTGAACTGGAGGGCGACAGAAAAATCTGAGAGAGTCCCGGCGGGATTCGGACTAAGACTTTCCGCATGGTAAGCGAGTGCACTGACCACTACGCTTCACGCGCCCATACTACGCTTTGTGCGCCCATCACATATATTTGTGATATATTTTTCTTTGTTATTTCTTTTTACAAATGTTCTATAAGATGTAATGGAGGAAAGACATTTGATTTAACACATGAAATGCATTTTAAGATAAATCTCAAATTGTTACATCATCATTGTTGTGAGTTAATTAAGGCCTGTTACAATACAAACATTTTTCTCATGCAGAAAGCCACAATAATTAGTCAACCCTATTTCTGTTAGTCCAAATAGATAAGACAACAGTTATGATTTCAACAAGTTTTGATGATAATTTCAGGAGTCTCGAATCTCAGCTCAAGAGGAACAGATCAGATTGTTGTCTCAACAGATCAGATTGTTGTCTCAGGAGAATGAGATACTTGCTCAGCAAGTTGATATTCTGAAAATGTGAGTAAAATGTTTTGTCCAGTGTGCCATCAGTACCATGACATATAGGTGTTATGGTCTGACTGGACAGTTTAAATAAGAAGTGATGTTAAAAACTATGAAGTAATAAGAAATATAAAAAATATGTCTTGATGAAATATGTTTCATTCTTAATTATATACAAAGTTTTTTGTTCATTATTTGATGAAAGAAACTAAAGAAAATCATTGTAAAAAATATTTTCATAGATCTATTTGCAGTTTTAGCTAAAGAAAAATCACTAAAAACTGCCATTTTGTCTATAAATAAAAAATATAACAAACAAAAAACAAACCAATAAATAAAATACCATTTTAATTTTTCTGATGTTTCTCTACCTGGTGGTACAATATTTCTAAACATCTTATAAGACTAGATACTCGAGCTGTATTTTATTAGCATTCATTGGAAATGCCTTTCACATTAATCTTATCACATGTGTTTTTTTTATTTTTTGTCTAAAAAAAGCTTATTTACTAAGCAGATACAATAGTTGGTTCACTACAGGCGGTTATTCAAACTTTATGGTCCCTTTCAGTATACTTTGTTCTCTCTTATCAAGCGTCTATGTTTGCCTTATCATACTAGTTCTTATTTGAGATATTCATCCGTTTTAACTTGGTTACATGGAATTGTTTTGTCCTTGGTGGTTTTTAAGTTTACACTTTATCTGTCTAGCTCATTCACATATAAAAGGTTAATGACTTCTTGGTGTCTCATAAATTTTATTTGTGTATCCCCAGAGGTAGCCCCAGAGGATCAATATTGCAGGTGAAACCAGACATTCCACATCATAAGCGATCTGATTCCAATGCAAGTTTTACACGAGAGGATGTGTCAGCAAGCTTAGCTTACTCTCGACCAATGAACAGCAGTCATGATGACCTGAGATCTGCCGATGCAAACTCAAGACCTCCTGGCAAAGAGAATTCCCCAAAGATTGTTGTAGACTTTGTAGATTCCAGAAATGAGATGGGAGAGCGAGGAGAAGGAGAGGGTCAGGAGGAGATTGAACTCAAGAAAGGATCAATACCCAAGACAGTTCCTGCTCATTCACCAGCAGCTGTTGAGATTGTGAGCAGTATTACAAGACCACAATCTCCACAACGGCTACTAGACAACTCAAGGTCCATTGAAAATAGGTAAAATAGGCTCAGACAGGTTTGATAAGAATGGTTTGAATGTTTTAGCATTGGTTGATACTGGCACAGCTGTAAAGGATTATAGTCTGGCCCTCAAATGCCAAATATACACACAAACCCTTGAATTAGTATAAAACATTTTTGTTGGTGTTTGAGTAAAAAACTGTGTGATGCCACTTTGTCATCATTGAGGAATTTCACAATACTGACCACAAAAACTGACCAATGGGTGTTTTTAGTCAAAAACTAAAAATACTCAGAATTGAAAGGGAATGGTTACAATAGAAAGGTATGACAGAGATGATTGTAAATATGTTTTTGTGCTACGACAATTAGTTCCTAGTTATGGTCCAATAATTTTACTGTGACAAGTATTTATTATACTAACTGGTAGTATTTACTTTTCTTATTTACTTTATCTTACCTCCCCCAGAAAAATGACAGATTCTTTCCGCAAAGCTCTGTTGGATGTAGCTTTCCATGTTTCTCAGGACAATCACATTGTATCAGAGGTAAGTCTTTTCCATGCTGTGGTCATAGGTCATAGGCCAGTCATCACCTATTCCAATATTAGGGATTATTACTTGGATAATGAGATAAATGGCAATTTTGAATCCAAAGGTAAACCCAATTTGCTAATTTCCTATCAGCACATCTTCATTTATTACATGATTGGTACATTAGTTTTTTAGAGTAAGTTTTGATCAAGGGTAATATTTTCATAGGAAATAGTTAAATTCTATACTTCACTTTCAATTAACTATAAAGTATTTACCTGAATAAATCTGCAACAAGTATATAGCTTAAAGCCACTTAAAATCACTAACTCTTTTCTTCATTTTATATGGTGACTCCAGACATCTTTGCAAAAGCAGCTGTTCTTCAGAGCTCAGCAAGGTTTCAATAGAGCTTGTTCCGCAATGGCATTGCCTCAGGCCAAGTAAATGTTCTCAATGCGTCCTGTCTTTTTGTGCATATGTGCATATGTGCATTGAGACTGTTGTGTCCTTAGCCTGAACAAGATCACTTGTTCCCATCTTCCAAGACTGTAATAGTTGTCCTGTCTATTGTGGTCTGGTTGGATCTCTTTCCACATTCTTTTGTACAGGGTCTTGATTATGGCTTTCTCCTCATGGTAGGAGACTTATTTATTTGTCTGTTCCAGCTGTCCTCCCTCCTAGGCCAATCTGTCTGCATTTTCTTTGCCAAGGACACCACAGTGAGCTGGAATCCACTGAAGTGAGAGGGAAGCATCCTTGCATATGTCTGCAATACTATTCTACTAGGGGCCCCGATAGTCTAGTTGTGAGCGTTATCGACTCTCACCTGAGAGGTAGTGGGTTCTAGCCCTCATGTCGCCACTAGTCATTTACGGTGATACCATGGGAAAGTATTTTCACCCTATTTCGTACTTGGCGCTGCAAGCGGCGACATGAATGACTTAAAATCATTGTACACAAAAGTGCCCTCACAGGACATTAAAAATCCTTAGGTGAAAAAAATATTTATTCTGAAGTTGAATTAGTTCCTTGTTTTTCCGGTTCTTGAGAGCAAGGAGAACAGAAAGAGAGACTGTAAATATAACCACTTTGTCTTTTGTTCTGTTGAGGTTTCCTGTGATCTCTTCAACAGCTGTCCTTATAGTCTCAGCTTCTGCTCTGAAGTTAGTAGAGTACTTCCCTGTAGCAATTTTGTGGTTAGTCTCACCATCATTGTACCTTATATATACTCTACCTCCTCCATCTCTAGTGGCCTCAATGGCAGAACCATCAGTGTAGGCACGTGTCTATGAATCCTCAGGGTATCTTGTATTCCATTGTAATGGTTTTCCTTTCAATGGCAATCTGAGTGTTCTTTCTTCGGATAAGTGGTATGTCAGTAACAATTTCAGAGAGCCCATTGTTTTCTTTAAGTTCTGGGTACTGCTTATTAAGGCGTCGGAATCGGTGCGCAAAGCTTGGTCTGCTTGGAAGTCTTTCTTTTGTGGGCTGGCTGAAAAATTGTGTATCGGATGATCTTTAAGTCTTTTAAATTTTGCAGTTTGTACTATTACATTGATGTCCTTCTATCTTCAAGGGCCTTAAGACAAGTTTTGGTTTCAAGTGCATGTATTGGAATGATGGGCATGGCTCTTGTCATCATTCACATAGCTTGGTTTTGTATTCTTGACAACTTGGTCATATTTGATTTTGCTGCTGTTGAGCATGCAGCCATTCCATATTCCAAGACTGGTCTTATTCTGCCAACTTACATTTTCTTCAGTACATTTAAGTAAGCTCCCCATTGGGGTACCTGTGATTTTCTTCATCAAAGCTAGTCTGGTTTTGTCCCTTGTCTGGCTTTTTTTGAGATGCTCTCCAAGGTAATTCACTTACTTGAACCACTACAACTTTACTTTTAAAACTCATTAAAGCATTACAAGATATTTATAGCAATTGACTTGAATTATAAGAAAATAGATGAAAATCTACATTGATACTGCCTCTGTACTTTGTTATTGTAGTTTATCTATAGTCTACTTCACATACAGGCCTGTTAGACAAAGTAATATATATAGTTAGCCACATTACAGCAAGCATGTATAGAATAATAGCAAAGCCTGGAAATTATACAATGGTGCATATCATTCATTATGTAATCTAATGCAGGATTTATTAAAACAGTTGGGATTAACTTTGCTATTTAGTTTTGTTTAATTTGGCTTCAGTTTGATAGTTTTTAGCTTTTGTATACCAATCTTCAATAATATGAAACTCACATTCCTTTAATTTGTTTAAACCGTTTGCAATCATTAACTTAGTGCTCTGATTCAAAGTGTTTGATATCCCTGCTTTAAAGCAGATAAATAGTGGGTTAACCTAAGACTTAAGTTACATGCAATTGTTTTGTCCTCTGTGGTTTTAAAGTTTAAACTTTTTCTGTCTATCCCTGCTTAAGTGAACTCTCTTGATTCTTTATTTTGCAATTCCCATCACATGTAAATCCACAGATGTCCAAACTTAAAGATTGTGACGAACATGTTGTTCTGCGTATGCTGTCTCATAGTCTGCCTCACATTGTACCTAATGTCCTCCTGGCTAAGAGAGAGGTGAGTACTGAGGATTGTTTTTAAAAAGAATGGGACCAGGGTTCTTGTAACTAGTAAATGTGTTCATTCCACGCACACAATTATATTGTGTCGTGGTATATTTTCTTCTTGTGTGTGAGTGTGTCTGTCTGTGTGTGAGTGTCTGTGTGTCTGTTTATTTGATAACTTGAGTAATTTTGTTTGGATCTCTTTCATATTTGGAAGGATGATATAGATCAGGAATAGAATTTCTCCTATTTAAATCCTATTTAATAGTTGTGAACAATTGACGGAGTTATGGCCCTTATTGAGTTTTTTTGCTATATGTTCTTTGTTTATTTGGCAAAATCACGCTGTGTTCACATCTTCAGAGTTAAGAATCTGAAATCTTGCTAAGAGGCTCTTTCGGTGACTATCTAAAACCAGCTTTCACATTTTTTTTAATAATCAATTTAAAACCATAGTTATGACCCCTTTGAGTATTTTGCCATAAGTCTTTGTTAATTTTTTTAGAGCACGCAGTTATGAAATGATAGAATTTGTTCGAAAGATACCAGATGTAGCAATAAAATATGCCTAATAAATGATTTCAAATTACCATAAAAAAAACAAAAAAAACGATTGCATCGTTAAATATAGAAATATGATATTTTGCTCAGGGGCTTAAATTATGGGTCCCTTAAAAGCTGTATTCTAATGTTTTGAATTGTTTTTGAGAGAGTGATGTCCCTTTTATTATTTTCAGGTACGTTCTTTACGCAGTGGACGCATCGTTTGGAGTAAGACCCTAAACTATTACACACAGGCTCTTCTAGTAACCTTTTAAAAAAAATTCTCACCTTTTTGAAAAATATGTTTACATAGTTATTGCCCTTGAGTTGTTTGCTATATGTTCTTTTTTACTTTTGTCTGATGTGCGTGGTTGTACTCGCTACGAGTACTCATTTTTTCTAGTTTATACTGCTGGAGGCACAGTTGAAAACATACAAACAGTATACTGCAATACAAGCCCATTGAAGCCGTCTAACTGTTAACTTCGTAAAATATAACACTTTTCTCTCAAAAGTGAGTTCTGTTTGTGTCGTTGCTCTCTTATTACTCTGAATTGATTTGATAATTAGATTAAATAATGCTAAAGACAATCCGTGTGGATCTATGTGGATTCACTTTATTTCAATGTATACTCCTTCACTAGTGACGTAAATATAACATTTAGTGCTAAGAAGTAAATAGTAAAAAAAATAATTAATTCCTCCTTATTCCCTTATTGAGCTAATGTCACCAACAAAAATTATATTCTGGCTCAGGACTTAAAATACGCCTTTATAAACACAAACCAGGTTTCTTCAAATCTGCCTACCGATCAGTGTGTTTTCGGTCGTCTTTGTATTTTTTCCTGCAGTATTAAAACTCAGATCCTGTAACGTCAAATTCCCTGCTCTTTTCGTTAATTGTTGTCAATCCTTCTCCATATTTGATAATTTGTCACAAAGTATTAGTTCTTATAGTATCTGGTTAATTAATTTTATACATGGAATGCAAGAGGTTATTAATCTTTGAACTTTTCTTGATTTTTGGTCAGTTATAAACCATTATACAATGGAGTCCGTTTATTGCATATTGCTTTGTAAGATTCCAAGCTTGGTCGGCTGGCTGATAATTTTCTAAACTAACGTTGATCTTAAGACACAATTTGTCCAAGAACTCTGCATTCTTTTCCTCTTTAATTTGCATCTGACAGTGGATGAGTGACAGGGGCGCCAGATCATTAGCAAAATTCAGACTTTCAAGATGGGCCAAAGATTTTTCTGAAGGCTATTTTCCTAACACCAATGCATAGTTTTATTGCAAACTCTTATCCTAGTTGCGCACCACTTGGCGAGTGAGTCCCTTGTGCATTCATTGTAATGTTTACAATCTTGGTGAGACACCGTAGTGTTGGAGAAGCTATCACATATAATTTCAGTCCAAGCTTTCAACCGCCTTCTCAAAATCAGCAACATTCGCAAAGAGAGAAGAGTTTCATTTGTACCATGTTCAAGGATGATACGTAGGGTCACAGTTCGATCTTTAAGGTCGGCTTGTCTTTTATCATTTTACGACTAACATTGTGAGACCTCATTTATAAGAGGAATGTCACCCACATCAAAGATTATCCATTGAAATGGACACAATATCATGATTCCTTTGTAACATTGCATCGTCAATCGGTATGTAAATTTGGTATCAACTAGCGAGTCACATTATTAACTTGACATTCTCTGGTTAAAAGTATAGTAATAAGCAGACATGGGTACTGGCTTCGGCTTCGTCCTTTTTTAGAAGAGAGGCTTTTTATATTTCCAAAAATCCAGGAATATTTTTTCATTAAAAAACGGTGTTTTTCTCCAAAGCCATTCAAAAGTGATAATGGGTTAACTAGACCCTGTTTACAAGGTACACAAGACTGTTTTAATGAAATAGGATGATTTAACCTTGTTAAAGAGTTTTCTTCCTTGTTGTATTTTTTAGAGCCGGCTTCGGCTTTGTGATGTTTTGAGATGAAGGCTTCGGCTTCGTGATGTGTCAGGGCTTCGGCTTCGGCTCCGTGAGTTGCGGATTCGTACCCATGTATGGTAATAAGTAGTAATGATTTCTAATGCCCTAAACCTCTCTTCGCTTCAACGATAAAAATGAACGTAGATTAATAAAAGTTTATAAGTTGTGGAAGATATTAAAGATATCAATCCGACCGATTTCATAGTCATAAAAATTATTAATTTGAATACTTCAAAAGTTGTTTGTATTCTGTTATACAGTTGAAATAAATAAATAATAAAACATTACCTTAAATTTCCCACGCAAAATATGAAATGATTGGAGTCAAGTCTGAGTCAGTGGGGCAATGGCTTGAAGGATATCATCTTCCTTCTCTAACAGATGCCATGACCGCTCAGTGACAGTATTGCATTAATAAACCAAATACCTTCTTGTATACTGCAACGTAAAAGCAAGTATAAATCACTCAACTTCTAGAAATGCTTTTTATCGCAAGATTAAGCTTTAATGTAGCAATGACAAATCCTTTCGCACCACTTAACGCAAGCTTGACCTTCTTTTTAGGGTTCGAGTCTATTTGAGGTCATTACCATACATGCAATATAGCCACATAGGGCAAGGGTTTGTAGGTTTGATGTTCAAGTACATGTAAACATGCTAATGTACACTAATGGTTAAAAGGGTCAAAACACTTGATGGAATATCATTGATAACAAAACAAAAATGCTAGAATATGAAATGAGAGGCAGCGAGGGCTAGAATATCAATGATCATTTAGACTGTTCCAAGAATTTCAAAGACCATGCAGACTGTTCTAAAGATATCAATGACTTTGTAGACTGTTCTAAGTATAGCAATAGCCAT
>JAUUEB010500893.1:0-10334 GCA_032362205.1 Clione limacina
CTCTCTCTCGCTCTCTCCCTCTCTCTCTCTCTCTCTCTCTCTCGCTCTCTCTCTCTCTCTCTCTCTCTCTCTTTCTTTCAAAGTATCTTGGACCTATCATTGAAGACTTTCAAATAATGTGATGATATATGGATAAAGTGACAATGGTGATGGGACAACGGGAAGTAATACGAGACAGGGTCTAGGAAATTAGGTTATTAGCAACGCAACAATACAACCACAGAAATCACTACGGGGAATTAGGTTATATATTTTGTCATGAGTAAACGACATGAGATTGACAGAAAGAAGGACATACAATACTGTGAATTGATCCTAAAATTGTAGGAACGTGTGTGCTTTCTTCCATTCGTTATTGCGACGTGTTATAAGTCAGAGATTAATACAACATCTCATATTTTGATTAGTTTGTTATGTAGAAGACATAGACATTCTGACATACATTTACGAAATCAATGGCAAATATTGTCTTATGTCTTACTGTTTTTGTTCTGTATTTGATAAGTCTATATTATTGGATGTGTTCCCGGTTCCGGATGTTTATGTCAATTCACGTGTTCTTTGGGAAATCAGAGTGATGACTACTTTTGGTCCTTGACGATACCATTTCTATGTTCAATTTATACTCTTATTTAATGTATCATCATATAGTCTATTTTATGTAGATTTGGTGTAAAGAAATATTGGGAGATTGGGACAAATATGTATCAATATGAACACTAGAATATTTGTGCATTTTCAAGAAACTCATCGAAGAGCTGGAATTTTTGTCGATTAAATCTAAGTGCATAATTGTTTTGTCTTCTAGTTCATATATCAATCGAACTCAACTTTACAATTGTTATATAGCAACAAAGTAAAGGAAATGTTTATCAATTTGTATCATTAAAAAGCATTATTATTGCTGTATCATGACACGTGTTGCAATTGTTTATTGTCATTAGCAATGTGACAAATGCATTGGTTCATGTGTAAGATTTAAAAATACATCCTATTTATTTCTCACTAAAATAGGCTTTTATTAAATTCGTTTGTCAATTGATGCTGCTTCCCTTACAACATGCACCTACGCACTATGTTCTACATGAGGTATTCATTATCTTCAACAGTCAATTATAATTCTTTTATCTACACTTTATATACAATTAACATAAGCATATACGATAAAAAAGCAGTCGTTCTTCTAATTGTGAGTCATTCAAAGGGGTACATCCGACGTTCACCTTTCTAATGGCTTTGGTTTTCTGTTGTTTCACCTGCTTCTGCAGATCGCTTCTTGTGGTTCTGAGCTTGTGAGACACACTACATTCTTGTCCGGTGAATCTTTATTCACATATCGGTGATAAATGTCTTCCCACACAGACATACATGGATACTCCAACCATTGTTTTAACCTCGTTGTGAATTTCTGGTCATTCACTGATTCACTCCAATGGATTCTTTATTCTCTCCTCTTTTCAGTGAGCAACTTCAATATGTTAATTGAAAGTAAAATCTGGTAACTGTACGTTTATTCAGTTAACCCAGCTTTTTCAATTTATCTTAAACTTGCGTTTAACTTAAAAATAATGATCGTTTGTCTCATGACTTATTAATATCCACACATGTGAATACAATAATAGGTTCCTCTAAGAGTTCTGAACCATTCTGAAACAATGGGTGATTGTTCAGGACCATGCAGCACATGGCAACTTAAAATGCTGTCTTCACCATTTCACAGACCGCATCGAAGTTTTGGGGGTTGAGACAAGACCGCTCTCTCTAGCACGCCGTCAACTTCCAAGCCGAAAGGCATTTTCCAAAAGTTGAGTGGTAGCCACCTTGTATGCTACAAAGCGAGACAAGACTTTTGTTTTTTGCTATGACTTGTGTCTTAATTGGTGTATCAATCTATGATCCAAAAATACATTACCATTGGCAAAATACCCCTGCCGAGACACTGATTTCGCAACACTATGGGCCAAGTGACTGAATGCATCGCTTAAGTTAAAATCATGGGTGCATTCGAAAATACAACTCACGAAGTGCTGTATGGCTCACATCCTTATACTAAACCTACTACACCAGGTCTGCAAACTAATACCTTTTATTCAATGACACGTATCAAGGGAAGCCAAAGAAGAATTATGTCCAATGGTCCTTGTAAGCCAGGCCTCTACCCTTAAAGACACTTCTTTCCAACTGCCGGGAGACCAACACCCAAGAAGATACCATCGAATACCAACCAACTCTGCAAGAAACCAGGTCCACTGTTCGGCAACTACCAACATCTAATATATCATAAAGCTTTTCAATTTGCACGTCGGTATCAATAAAGTGTGGCTAGAAAACGGATAGACCTTGAACGTGTATTGTTTTAGCATAAAACAATGCAATAAAAAGGACATTGACAACTTCAATTTGTCTAAATTTAGACTGCTGTCAAATATACACAGTCTGGTTAATTTAAATCTTACATCTAACAAAATACCAATAACGTATTAAAAAAATAACGTTAAAACGAATTACAACTTTACTGGGGAAAAAACGCCGTTGCTTCATAAACGAAAAAGAAATAGTGAAGATTACACGACTCATTTTTTATATAAAAAATATTATTCTCTGAGTGTTTAGAGTCAAGTAGTATTCGAACGAGCTTTAGCGAGTTAGAATTATTTGTCTCTGAACACGAATAGGGCAATATTTTTCGTATCAACAATTAAAGTGTGTGGTATTCATTTTATTTCATATCCGATTTGATTGACCGAAAATAAACAACATTTACTTTGTAGAACTTCGGCACCCGAATAGCAAGTTCAAATGTGTTCTCTTACTCAATACTTCCTCTAAAACTATGGTACGCAAATAATGTAGTCGAAGACAGAATGAACATTGGGATTTCCCTGTAGGTCAAAGTGATCGTGTCGTTTTCATTGTTATGATTAGAGAAGATGCTCTCTCGTGTGCAAGAAAACGAAAAATATTACCCATTACTTTTTTCTCTTTACGTCACTAATGTCTATGAAATAAACATGAATATTCATTTGTACAGCTCAATAAAAGACACAATCGGCACGTCTTAACTAAAAAAGACTCAAAGCAAGGATTTCTGTCAAGTCCACTTGATAAATGATTAGCAAAATCATACCATACAATGAAACTAGGATAGAAGCGATGCTAAATTAAACAGCATAACAATACTGAGGACTTGGGGAACAAATTGTCTTACCAGAGATACAAGATTTTGTTCGTGACATTCACAACAACTGGTGGTAATTAGATTTTGAACAAAATAAACGTTATTATTGTTGTAGCAGAAGTAAAATGACAATGAATTGACAAAACAGTTAAGTTCATAATGTGGCATGTTTGAAGAACAAGTTTGATAAACAGTTATTTTTAAATTAATATAATTTTCACTTGATTTAGACAGAAGTCTTAGTTCAGCCAAAGTTCTAATTTTCACATTTTTATATAAAACTGTCAAAATATGTACATATGTTTTCGTGGACTATTTCGGCAACTTTAAAAATATGTTTTGCTCTATGGAGAGAGAAGTAGACATATTACGTTGACAGAATTAGTAAGATATAAAGTTACACCGTTTTTATTTGACTTACAATGTTTAATAATTTCATTTGTTGGTTGTTTCCGTGCGCTACATATTGGTGTTGAAGTTGTACCCAATACATCTTTTATAGAGTACAAAAAAAATAACATTTACATTGGATTGAGAGCAGGAAATGTTCATCAATGATTTATTGACTTATATATGAACAAATTAACGTCAGACTCCCTAACCCCAAAAAGTACTTTTCGCAGCTCCATCAGTTTTTGTCCGATTTTAATACAAATGGTACCAAAATGCTCAAGAAACCAGCTGGACATCGTTTTGGTTTGAAACATTACCCTTTTAAAGCGCAGCCGTATTTGTAGACAGTTATTTCAACATACTTCCATTATTTATTGTGTCTGTCTATCGTACTCACTCTCTCTCTCTCTCTAGTAGAAGCAGACTTCTGAAGAACCATTTTTCTGCAATACTTAGTTTGTCCTTGTCATCGTTCTTCCGGGTTCAGACTTCCCATTAATATAGCTCGAGCTGCCAGAATAAAACATGTAGCCCCCTAAAGAATTAGACAAACAAGTCCGGTTGTGCCCTGTGGGAGAGTAAATGTGATAGCTATTTGTTCTTATCTTGATACATCTTGCGCCTGTAGTGTCAGTTCTAAGACAACAATTACGACAGGTCTTATTTACACTAACGTCCATTATGTAAATCCTAATGACAAAAAAATAAATTCATCCTTCTTCATTTTATTTTGTTGTTTGATATTGTCGTTAAGCAATGTCTAGAAACGCAAGTTTAATGTCTTTCCATATCGCTGGTTTATCAATGATGCTGACGTACATATTTGTCTTGAAACTTTCAACAAACTTACAGTTTATAGGGTAGTAACACAATTATTTGTAGATACCTCATACTGCCAATCAAGTGTCTATTCACGTTGCGATTGGAATGTTTCTATTACCGACTCTTTATCCAATAAATAGTGTAAACGATTCAAATCAAACAGCAAAATATAACTGCGTGTCATCGTAGACGCCGTAATAATCATGTAGTTAATGCTTGAATATTGTCAAGGTTGAAAAAAAGGAAGCTAAACCACTAATTAGAGAATGATGACGTAAATGAACATGATTTCGATGTTTTCGATCCTAATTCTTTTAAAGGTTCATTAGTAGTCCAGTGGCAGAGCCGAAACACCCGGAACTCTGGGGATCGCAGACTTTTTCTTCATATTTTGATAGTTCAATATGTCTAGTTGCAAATTCGATCTATCACCTATCTGCTTTCCTCAGAATCCAAGATGGCCACCAAGAGGGTCGCAAAAATGGCTAAAATCTACTAATGATAGTTATTTCCTTTTAAAATGCATTAAAATCAAGATTTTGGTATTGAAATATACATTTTTCTGTACAAGAAACCTGCCTTTATTGTTCAAACACTTTTTTATATAATATATTCATTGAATAATTCAAAATGGCCGCTCAAAATATTATTTTCACGCTCCTGTGAAACCCACGATTTTTGAGGATCACAATTTTTTTCTAATTTGTTGGCAGTTCAATGTGTCTAGATGCAAAATCAATTAAGACGGAAGTTCCCTCCCGTTTTATTTTCTCAGAAAACAAAATCCATATACGTATTGGCAAAGCTTAGGATTATTTGGACAGCCTGAGACCATTACGGAAAGCAAACCTAGCAGAAAATCTTAAGAGAGGGTTCTTCAAAGCAACCGTTGAGCCCATTCTCCATTAAGACTCCACCACCTGAACGCTAACTAGACGCCTGTAAACACAGTTGATGGGTCATCCATCCGTATGCAATTTCCTAAGGAATGCGTACAATCAAACACAAATAACAGTAATGCACATAATTATTCTTTATCTTGTATAAATACATAAACAACATGATGAGAAAATAAGAAATCTTGGCCTGCTGATGGGAAAATATGTATTCAGCGTTTCAGCATTGATAACTTCTACTCGCTTCGTAGTTAACCCTTATAATCGTGCAGCAACTGGCTAGAGACTACAGTCCAAGAAGACAGTTTTTCTACGGTATTGTCATTATATATTGGTGTCAGTTGTATTTCATACCGTTTATAGAAATCAAATATATTGATTCTTAAGGGCGTGACAGAACGAAGCAATGAGACTACTGTTATATTTTCTTAATTCAAATAGCTATGATAGTATCCCTTACGTATTCTTCTCCAAAATTATTAACTTCATAAGAGTTCTGTCAACAAGTTCACATAAAAGAGATATGACTCAATATGTATGCCAAAATTTGAATCAATACAACGATTGAAGAGAAGGCGTAAAGACCTTTGGACGTGGACAAGATTTGTTTTCATTCCGTTCAAGATCTTGTGTTGTTTCGTTGTAAAACCTGGCAACAGTACCCTCTCTCTATGTTACGTTATGTCACGCCCGTAAAAATCAAGATATTCGGTTCTGCAAACGGTATAGTATACAAGAGATATGAATTATTAAATATACTAAATATGGTATCATTTATCAATTAATAAATATTGGCAAGGGGGTACGGGAATTTGGCCACCTCTAATCAGCGGCATTTCGTTTTTAGGAGCATTGGCGAGTGAGAAGATTGATAACTTTGTTTCACATCTTGTAACTGTTTAATTTTCTTCACCTTACCGTAAGGCTTGACACACTATGTGTTACTTAATCTATATTACATTTTACATGTGGATTTTTGTGATAAGAAATCTATATTATTTTTCGCGGGCATTTGTTTTTTAAAAACGAATATAACAGTTATGCATAATATTACACTCATAAACACAATGAATATGGTGAAACTCGTTCAGGAGTATTTCAATTTTATGTAAAAGATGAAATAAATAATTTCGCAATCTTTGCACTAAAGTGCACCAAGGGTTTTCAACTTTAAAAACTTTAGCCACAAACATACTTTGACCTTTGCTACGCCACAGGTAAATGGCATAGACACTTTCTTTTAAATGCATTTTACACATTGCTGTTTTGAAAATGAAATTTTATGAATAGGATATTGAATGCAATATGATGAACATTTTTAAACCTGCTCACAACAATAGACTCCTAAAACTATTGTTGAGAAATATTTTTAAATGATCAATGGAAACTTTTGCAGTTTGCGCCATTCGTTTTTGTCCTAATGTGTCAATAAATACAAGCTCCAACCGCCCATATAAGCACCGATAAAAGTTATCTTAGTTCACTCAAGCAATGTCTGTCAAAGAAAATTTATCTTTTTTATTACATCCTAGTTCGCTTTTCTCTGTAGACTTGATGAGTCCGAAAAGGCTGTCTATGAAATATCTTTTTCAAGCGACGGAGGAAAATACAAAACAGATTTATTCCTTTGAGGAAACATGAGTTCATAGGTTAATTTTTGCACTCATTCAAAATTATTTATGTTGCTTTGGAAAACCCGCATTAAATGAATAATGATGATTAAAAACCAAGATTTTCAACAACAAAAATGAATGAATTCAATCATAGATATATGTGATAATCATCTGCTGCATTAACGGAACTGTCGCTAATATCATAGTTTTTAGGTGTCTTTCATCGTTCTGGAATGGAACCTGATTTATCGTTGGCAATGCAATCATAAATTCCTTGTAAAAACAAACATCACGCCACATAACTTGAAACAATCTTATGCTGACGTCTATATTCGGAAATAGCACATTGCTTTTGAGATTTGTATCGTGTTATGTTGAATCCTCGTGGGATTAACAATAATATTTAATATATATCTCAACTCTCAAGAAAATGCTTTCCATATAACAGTAGACCGGATATTAACGAGTAGAAACACCACTGGATATATACTTTATGGTCACAGATACTCACATGCAAACGCAATGCTCATAAGGGATTTCAACTTTTTCCATTGTTACTATCGGCGTAGCTTTACTGACGGTCACCGGTCTGATCTTTCACTTGATAGAAGTTATTGGCCATAGTGGTATTCAAGAGGTTCCCAAAAATAGTTCGCACACATGCTGGTATTCTTATAGAATAGTCTACTGACCACTAAACCCCCTTCAACCCCCAATAGTGAATTTTGTTCAATTATGATATTCTGAATCATTACCATTCTGACTTTTCTAAAACTGTTTAAGCACATATTTTCACAATCAGAAGTAATGTTCCTTTATAGAAATTAACTAAGCGCATTTTCTCAAAGCAGATAATCAGCCAAAAATGCGCAACAAACAAACAGATGTCCCTCGCATTTATACAAATGGTGTTTTGAACTAATGATAATTTGAATAGCAAAGTTACTGTGTCTAAAAATCACAGTGTGAATTTCTGCTCCTTCAAATACAATCTTATTAATTGAAATAGTAGAGTTATGGTGCTTTTTACTCTGTCTTCATGAACATCTAATATAATATATCTCTGTTCAATTATTATAAGGTTTTGGGAAGGTTGGTCAAATATTGAGCAAAATGAATAAGGAATATGATCTTAATATCAACTTACATAGATCGAAAGATGAAAAAATTGCTACATAAAATCATTGGAAGCCTCAGTTATCAGACATGAAAGGTCATTTTTATGTGCCAGTTTGTTTTATAATCCCTGCCATGAAAGAGGATTTATACACATTTTGCTTTTGAGCCAATGATAATTGAAATAACAAAGTTATTGGCGTATTAATCACACCCTCACTTCCTGTTCTGCCTATGTACACGTTCAATCACATTGTTGTTAATTGAAGTAGTAAACGTATCGTGCCCTGACTTTGTGCTCTGTCCTCGTAAACAATAAAATCACTTTCTGTACAATAATGATGATGTTTTGTAAAGGACTTTTCAATAAAAGTCCGCTAGATTAAATGCTTACACCTTCCATTATCTTTCCATTGAAAAGTGCATTTTTGATCGTTTTTGTCTTATATTATAATTTCAGAATAATGTACACTTTATACAATTTTCTTAAAAGTAGTATCTAAGAATAAATGAATGAAGATCATTTTATGTGTTTTGGGACATTTTCTAAAAAAAACGAGCGCTAACAGCATTTTGGAAGAAATATCAGTGAATGTATCGTTAATATCAGCAGTTTTTGGTTGATGCTCTTATTATTTCAATAAATGTACGTTTTTCGATATAAACGATAACGTCATCAAGAATATAATCTGTTTCCTTAGGAAATGATCTCCCGATCAGAGAGCAAAAGATGTAAAATAAAGCTTACGTCTTTCATTAT
Organism: Clione limacina; assembly: GCA_032362205.1. NCBI lineage: Eukaryota > Metazoa > Mollusca > Gastropoda > Pteropoda > Clionidae > Clione > Clione limacina. Next base: position 8,779 of record JAUUEB010500893.1, read on the forward strand.
CTTTCAGTTTAAGGGTGTATTTCTGATACATTTATCTTGGGTTAAGATTTCAGACAAAAATGTTCACATGATCGACGCTCCTTAGAATTTTACCAAAAATGGTGTCTTAAAATGAATAAGAGAAGATTATTTCACGTATGATGTGTGCATTTTCTCATGAACGCTAAAAAGCATTTGAGAAGAAAGATCAATATAACGTTTGTTTTAGTGTCAGCAGTTTTAAGCCGTATTAGTCCAGAGGTGTACCTTATATGTCTATATATGAACCTTGCAAGTTTAGAGGTCAATTTTTTAAAGTATTGTTTAGAATAATTCAATAAGTGATAAAACGTCGTTAGAAAAATCGTCATGTGGCAACTCTAGTTGTAGTGTTAATTTCAAAATAGCCGTCACCATTTTCTGTGTACCTCCACAACTAAGGATCTCAATATAAATAGGCATCGTAATATTTTTCATACGTTTATTGATATGAGGTTTACATTGATGGGATTTCATTTTGGTTTCAAGGACTTTTCATAGGTCAATGCTTTTTAGGGTCACTATATTTATTCAATGTTTATCCAAAGGAATAGCTTTGCAGATTTCGATTGTTTTCAGTAAAATTAATTAATAAATGTAACTTTAAGGTCAAATTGACCTAGATTGCTGGGCTAAACATATCAAACATAAAGGCTTCTAGGAATGTATGTATTATTTAAACGAGATTCAACTTATGTAAGCTTACGGTCATTATCCTCAAGACTGTTCTTTGCATATAAAAGAAGAAATTGTTAATTCATTATAAAATTAAGGCGTTGTTAGCACTTTTCTCTTAATAATACATCCGATTTCAAACCACCAAAACTATGTATTAATCTTCTTCAACCTCAATGGATTTCACCTTATTACAATGGGGATAATGGTGTTTTTTCACATGTTTTCACATCATTGATACATATCTTTAAATATTGGAGGATATTGATCTATATTAGGTTTTACGCTTTTGTAGTTGAGCATAAATCATAACTATTAGAAACAGTGAGTTAATAAACCTTTGAACTCCTAAACATAAGTGAACTAATTGTTTCAGATATAATTGTGGCAGATCTATACATTTATTAAAAGAAACTTGAACTTCAAATGAAATATGTATTACTAAATTGGTCACTGAATTGTAATAACACATCTTCTTAGGTTAATTTTACACTGGCATTTAATTAAAGACGCATCTTAGGCTGCAATGCAGTTTATTGAAACCTAATGACTACTAACGACCTGATAGTGATCAAAAAATCGAATAACCATTCTATTGCACTTCGACGTCTGTGTTTGCGTATAACTTATCTCAAAAAGAATAAACAAGGCAGATTTGTTGACTTTGACAACTGAAACAAAATAATCTTTTTTGACTCATTCGAGTATTAACGATATACTTTTTTCAAAGTGTCAACTACAACTGTCCAGAAGTTTATCATAAGCTCAGGTACAAATATTTTAGTCACAATCAGGCATGGGGGGGGGGGGGGGGGGGGGGGGGGGGGGGGGGGGGGGGGGGGGGGGGGGGGGGGGGGGGGGGG
>JAUUEB010500904.1:0-10073 GCA_032362205.1 Clione limacina
CTACTCTACTCCAAAATTCCACTCAATACTCTACTCTACTCGAGTACCGAATCTCAATACTCATGCCGAACACTGGTGTGTGTGTTTATGTGTGTGTGTGTCTGTCTGTCTGTGTCTGTGTCTGTTTACAAGCTAACTTGAGTACTTTTCCTCAGATTTGTTCATTTTTAAAAAGAAAGTATAGAACGAGTATAAAATGTTTGCTATTTAAATTCAGAAAGATTTATGAAAAATTGACTGAGTTATGGCCCTTATTGAGTTTTTGCTATATGTTTTTCTTTGTTAGTTTGGCAAACATGATGTGGTCACATCCAGGGGCGCCGGAAGATAAAAAAGCCAGGGTTGCAGCGTATGAATCTAAATATTAAAAAAACACCTGTGTATGAATCTAAATAGTAAAAAAAAAAGGCAGGGGGGCAGTCGCCCACGCGGTCACATCTTCCGAGTTAAGAATCTGACATCTTGCACATAGGCTCTTCTAGTGACTCTCTAAAAATATCTTTCTTAATTTTTTGAATAATCCATTTTTGACAGTTATAATGGCCCCACTGAGTATTTTTCAATATGTCTTTGTTAATTTTTGCGAACAAGCTGCGGTCCCAACGTCAAAGATAGAAATCTTGCACAGAGGCTTATTTCGTGGTTTCCTCAAAGCTGAAATATCTTTTTTTTTTAAAAAGACTTTCGACAGAGTTTTGTCCCTTTATGGTTTTCATGTACGTTCTCTACGCTTTGGACTCATCGTTGGGAGTAGGACACTAAAATATTGCACACAGGCTCTTCTAGGGACCTTGTTAAATAACTTTCTCATCTTTTTGAAACATGTTTTGACAGAGTAATGTCCCTTGAATTGTTTTCTATATAAAAAGTAACAATAAAGTCATTAAACCACCATTTAATAAGACAATAAAAAACAATCTCGACAGTTTCGGGTAAAAAGCCTTCATCAGGACAACAAAAAAATCACATAAAACACATAATAATATGTATACAAGTATTGACTAACTAATGTAAATTATAATAATAAAAAGTTCACAAATGTCACGTAAAGTAGTGATCACTAGTAGTTTAATGACTTAATTGTTACTTTTTATTTTATTACTACCACCAGTAGTCACCTTCATTACTCTGATGTTTTCTATATGTTCTTCGTTTCTTTTATCTGATGGTCACGGTTGTACTTTCTATGGATACTCATTTTTTCTTGTTTATAGATTAGATGCATCTCTGTCTGACGTCTGAAAAATTACCCATCTAAAGCCTGCTTTTTCCATTTTGATACAGTGAGGCAATAAAGGAAACTAGATAGTTCAGGAAACTCATCTTTGTCTGCAAAATATGCTGAGGAATGACGCTTAAAGAGCATATAACACATTTCTACTGCTTTTTATGTCAGACTCGATTTCAGTCTATTTAAATTGTAATCAGTAGGATTGTACAAGCATGGCTGATGAATGGCAATGTCCAGTTCCTCAGGCAGCAAAGATGATGCAATGCCTTTTGACCTCCTTCTCTGGCTGGTTTGATAAATTCCCCCTGCACACTGTCGAGGCCTGATCGGAAGGATATGTTTTTCTAAATTTGTAGTCTACATTTCCAACCAAGGGATATTTAGCGTGGGCACATTACAAACTAGACCTTTAATATTTGGTTCTATATCATGTCTACCTGTAGAATCAAGCTTTGCATGAATGTACTCATCATGAAGTATGAGCACCATCAACACAAACCAGTATGGCCTATTTTCTTCTCAAGCCAACGTTTTTTTTTCCAGAGCACCTCATCTCTAGTTTAACAGTCTCGCGCCTAAACCACAAGGTCATTGCACCTCTCAACCGGGTGCTGTTTAGTGTCTTTTTATACGTTACTTCTTCTGACTTAAGTATGTTTTACCAGCTTACTACTTTCACATACATATGTATTAACGCAAAAAATACTGTTAAGCATACCTAATGATTGAAGTGTATTATAAAGATGTATCTTCAACATGTTAATTCTTTTCCTCATTTTTCATGAAAATAAAAATGGATCAAAAACTAGTTGCTAGATGTTTTGACTCCATACTTTTATTGAGGCATGTAATAGTAATATATTTGTATAACTAAGTAATGGCAGAAGTCATTTAATCTTGTACATGGATGTAATACAATATAAATTTGGGTGAAATGCTGATATAAGACGAGTCCTTTTTTACATTATAAACTAGAGACATATCCAAAAAGCAAAGTTGTTGTAATGTTGAAGACGACACAAACACAATTTGTGACATGATATTTCTCTATAAAAGATTACAACATCATGTAATCAGTTACAAAATGAATGTGACAAAAGATATAAGTAAACAATTTGGTTTCATCTAACAAACTCAAGTGTAAACTGTCATTTAAAAGAATGTTCAAATGTTCAGAGAAATGATGACAAAAAATTATTGCTCTTTATTTTGAACACTGTGGAAATAATTTAAAGCAAGGTGCAGTAAGAAAAATTAGTAGTTTGGTGATTTACTGAAAATGTGTTGAAGTATTACTCAATTGTTGTATATTATGTGTTAGCAAAGTTAAAGATATTCATTTTTGTTTAAAAACTAATACTATTTAATTTTTGCTACACTTGTTGAATTTTCATCAAAGGGGTACAATCCTTTTTTTAACACATTAACCATCTTAGTATGGTTGTTTCCCCTTGTATTAAGGCTTAACACATGTCAAAATGGTAATTAACATTTAATTGAACATGGTGTCAAGGGCACTTAAGAACTTTGCCCCTTGCATCAACAGAATGAATGCATGAAATGAGAGTTAATAAAACATTTTATGCTTAATAGACTTGAGTCTTGTGAAAATATGGCACAGCATTTCACAATACAAAATTGACAACATTTCTTCTTAGGCATAGTTAAATGCTCAGCTTTAAACAGCTAAAGTAAGAAAACTCAAGTATTTTGGCAACACCACAGCCATAGTCTCATATAGAGCCTCAGATAACACTAAAATGGACTGGGTAATGCCAAGATTAGGTTTATACGTAACATGTTCTATTAAGATTGTACAGTAGTCTCCGGGTATTATCCTGCAGATCTGTTAGTGGCAAGTACTGGGATTTAAACAGAACAGGGATAACATCACGCAGGATAGTACACGAACACTTATGTATTTCATTGTGCAGCATTGCTGACAGCTTGACATGGGCTGCTTTATTAAAAAAAGAAATGGAACATTACTTGCTTCAAAAACATTATCGAACGTTGCCTTGCCCAATTGCGTACCTGTAAACTCTTTCAAGTAAGAGAAACGTAAACAAAGATAAAAACTTCTTTTCAAGTAAGAAGCATGTATATATATATAGATGTGTGAACAAATAAATCCTCCTTAATAAACAGCAGCACCACTAGGTTAATAAATGCAAAGTCTGCTGTATAGAGAAATAATAAAAAACATGTAAACAAAATTTTGGTAAAACATCATGATATGTTGGCCAGATTTGAAGCTCAATGCCTAAAATAGTTTTCAGGGCGCAACTAAATACAAAATTCAAGTGCAAAAGAATATAGAATGGAAGAAAAGATAAATTGTCAACATTTTAAATGGTCTAAGAATTCAATATTTTTCTAAACAATATGTACACAAAATTAAACAATTGCAGCTTAAAAAATGGTTGGCTGTTAGGAAAATAATACATATAAGACAATTCAATCAAGACTGTCAACAGGAAAATATTTATAAAAACCATGGCCAAGATTATATTAAGTTGGTCAATTAGGCATGAAATTGTCATCTTATATGTATTATTTTTCAAACAGCTATTTCAAGGGGTATCCCTAACTCACAACAAATAATACAGTGAGTGTTGAAATAAAAAACATTCTGATTAAAATGATGGAGTCACTTTGAAGGCAGAACTTTGGTCCACAACTATGAGGAAATACAAGATGGACAATGGCTACTTTAAACACAGAGTAAAACATCTTTAATTGGCAGTAAGCGTACAGGTTCATGGATAAGCTAATCCTTAATTCGCAAAAACTGAATAAAAATGTATGTTTCAATAAAATTCAACAATTAATATATTGTTCTACAACAGTATACTGTAACATTGTTGGCTACATTGCTATACAATTGTAATTGAATGACTGTTTGATCTTTGTTAAAGAGGGTTCCTTTCATCTAATGTTTCAAAGGTATCAAGTGAACTATGAAATATGTGAGAGCACAGGAAAACCAACCTAGTCTAAAAACCAAAACTCATTGGGTATTCTAAAGGTAGTACTGTTCTTCTGCTTTGTAGCTACTGATTCAAGGAATGCAATCAAGGGTTTGTTACTCAGCATTATATTACATGATTACCTCCCTTGTTTATAATCCTTCCTCTGTTTATACTGTTTCTTGACGAGTTTAGGTTGATTTTCCTCGGCCACCTCATATGTAGCATATAGTAAAATCATTAACCAAATACTCCATAACATGTTATGTTGCATTCAATTCACAAATTAATAGCACATATGATGAAAGGCATACAAATCATTAAGCATACCATAAGAACTCTCTTGCTTGACATTCATAACTCCATAGGAGTTGTAAGCTTCATATAAACATTCTGGTAAATGAACTAAATCTACTTCATTTGTATAAACTTTTGTTTATGAATATTGAATACAAATGCCTTTCATCTTCACTTACCAGTTAAAAGGATTACGACTTGTAAAGCATGAAAAGTAAAAAAAATTACAACAATAACACTTCAAAGGCTTGCGCAGTTCATGAACAAGTGAAGATTGAACAAGATCTAACTGAAGGATATTCAAATTGCACAATGATATAAGTGTCATACATGGACTGGAAAACCTGAGTATGTTTAAACAATTTGCGTATTCAACAATGGATGGAAAATATGCTCAACAACAGCGACAACATATGGACATGAACAAACATTGGATACCATCATTTCAGTGGGTATTTGTACATAGTGCATTTCAAACTCTTAGAACTATTGATCTCTTTACAAGGAGTTGACCAGTCTTAAATAGATACGGAAAATGCAAGATGAAGTGATGTCATTCGAGTCCATTGATGGATCATTGGTGTTGAAATAAAGCAGTACTAATGCTTAAATTTATGAACCACCAGTTATAGTGAGTATTTATTGAACATCATTATGGAAAACATGTAACAATTGTTTAAGGTATAGATTTGTTAACAAGTCTTATTGATGAAGAATGTTGTTTAAAAAGGCACAGTCACTGATCATGATAACATAGGAATGGTAGACTTAATTCTTGTCCTACAAGCTTATATAGAGTAATGTTACATGATTTAACTAAGAAATGGACAAGAACCTTACCACACATGCAGAGTTTTACCCTATTTACATGTTGAGAAATCAGCTTTAATAAGCTCAGGTATCTAGGATTGCCATGCATTTGTTGCAGCCGTTGACGATATATTGTAGATAAGCTATACATCTTATTTGTAAAGGGAGGCTGTGTATTTATGACATACGTGACACATTGCATACATAATGGTATGTCAATCGGCTGATATTGATGCTATGCAGCATACGTCTTTCATTTGTTGAAAAATTTGTTATGACGCAACACAAGGATCAAATCTTGTAATCATGGCACTAGGGTTATGTACATCTATGTACCGGTAAGAGTTCAAGAGTGAAAACAACACTCCAATTTAATTACTCACTTACCTAAAAGCATCTAGTAAGTATTTAAATACATCACTTACACCTCATGGGGAAAGCCATGCTTGCACAAAGTAAGTATTTAAATACATCACATACACCTCCTGGGGAAAGCCATGCTTGCACAAAGTAAGTATTTAAATACATCATTTATACCTACAGGGTAAGCCATGCTTGCACAAAGTAAGTATTTAAATACTTTATTAATACCTCCAGTGGTGAGCTCTTACGAAGTATTTTAATAAATCTTGGAGCACAAATCAGCATAAACAAAAGTTGTCATACAACAGATATCCTCGATTTGAAAGACTACATAAGGTTCTTTTCTTAATTATTTCCTTTACATAGAGAAAACTATTTTCTTAATGACAACGACACTGACTGTTTGAAAAACTCAAATGCAATCCACAAGAAATTTCCTAAATTACTTCAACAACATAACACACAAGATTTAATCAAAGCTCAATTACTCAACTGCTTTTTTCATAACTCATGATGATTTCAAACAAACTCCCATGATACTTTTCTGCCATGATCCACTGTTGAACAGTCAGTGATTGGATCATCAAAGTGATATGTACAACGTCTCACCTGTTGGCTTCACAGGGTTCAGTGTTGTCCGCTGCCCTTGACGTCACATGTACAACATACAACATATTATTTTTCTAAGCTATATGCTCCTCAGGGCTTTCAGACACAGTGTGTTTACCCATCTCCCGGTCATGAGCTTCTTTAACAATGGCTTCTTGAGAAAGTTTCCGATTGTAGTATCTCTCCACTAGTGGTAGGAAGTACAACATGGAACCACTGAGTGCAATGAGTATTCCCATGGCGATGAAGGAAATATCATAACTTCCTGTCCAGTCACACAAAAAGCCTGTCAACACAAGATAAACATTTCAAGATTAGAATCTAGTCAAGCTCAGAAATAAGAGAAGCTTACTCAAGTTTACTTTTTAAATCTAATGTACAAATTCTTATCCGATTAAAACCAAAGATGAATATAAAATTAGAGCCCTAAAACAATAAAGTTTAATCATCTTTGTGTAAAGTTTAACTGGATGAGGATATTATTATTGTCTAGCTGAGCTATAGTTTCCACTGAACATCTATAACTTCTTGTATATCGAGAGCCATTTGGTAAGTTTAGACGTTGAAGGATCCATCATTCTAATTGCTTGTATATCTTTTGTTGTATTTTGTGTGTATTCTACAGACTCTCATGATGAAGTCAAACTTTTAAAAATTTCCATTAAGATCTAATCTTCATGTAACCAAATGATATAATTTTGTTGTTGGTGCCTTACAATTTGGACTTATCATAAACTTCAAATAAGTTCAAAAGAAGAACGAAATTCATCAAGATGCCATGTTACATAGAATATATCAATGTCTGCACTCAGAATGAGTTACTATGGATTGCTATTAAAAACAGATGATCTTTTGTTGTGCTCTAATTCAAACCTTAGGTTAACCACCTTAGCTCAAAACAGGTATCTTCATGCAGGGGGACACAGGAACCGAGATATATCTTGTCTGGTTTTAAAAAAAAATCAACTTCTTAAATCTCTGTGACATAGAGAAATAATTTCATTCCGCTTGAAGTTAATTGCGCCACGATTTGTTACATCAACGCATTAAGTAAAACAATGTGTGAACTACAGCACAGTTTTTACACAGGCAAAGGTTTTAACACTCATTACCATTACCATTCCTTGATAATCATAATCATCAACTATAATATAAAATTTTGGTGAAAAGTCACCTTTTCTACTTGTCTTATTGAGTCTGATCTGAAATTGATTCTGGTTTCAGAATTTCATGTATGCAAAATTTGACGTTTTGTGAGAGTTTTTATATGGGGAGTCCTATGCTAAACTTATGGTCCATGGGACCACAATGAAAAATAACTTCCCACAAACAAGTCACAGAATCGTGTTAAGCAGCAAAAATGTCCATTGAAACCACTGACCTTATGAGTCTATAGAACAAAAATTGCCGATTTATCTTACCTATACATTGACAACTTATGCACATTAAAAAAAACAATTTCTTCTTCTTCTTCTTTTTCTTCTTCTTCATTATCAGTTCACTAATGTGAAGTCTATATTTCTTACCTGCAATTGGAGGTCCAACAAATGTTGCTGCCCCTTGGAATAACAGTAACAATCCAAAAGAGTTGGTGAGGTATTCCAACCCTAGAAGGTCAACTAAAACAACAGAGGTCAAGGACACATAGACACCTGATGGCAGAAGAGAAATAAAGAACAAATATTAGTTACTAGTGGCTTAGTACCCGGTTTTACCCGGGAAGGATACACAAAGAAAGCACGAACACGCTGACTTTTGTACCACCATGTCGACCTCTCTCTCCCCACACTATGCGCAAATATGCCCCCAACCCTCTTTAAAAAATCAAAGTTGTAAACCCCCCTGTATTACAAACCATGTATCAGATTTTGTTTACATTTAAGACAGAAATATTACTTTGCATTAACTGGACGTGCAAATTAACCATTTCCGGAAGATGGTTCATGTTTGGTCATAATTAATGGCAGGTGTTTTACAGAGAAAATATATTAAAACTAAAACCCCAAATAACTTTTCTTACAGTCAACCGATTTTCACTAAAAGCTTAACTACACATCTGGTAATATATACCAACGTCTTGCTCAAAATGATTGAGTCAAATTGTGGCTGTAATCCTATTGCATACAAATACACACATTTCCTTAATGGTGCGTATTTTACAGTGAAAATATAGTAAAACTAAATGGCTAATAACTTTTCTTACAGTCTACCGATTTTCACCAAAAGCTTAACCACACATCTGGGAATATGTACCATTATTTTGCCAAAGTTTCAGGTTGATTGACTCAAATTTGTGGCTGTAATCCCCTTGTCATACAAATACATACACAAATAAATAAATAATTTGAATTTTATTATGTAGATAATATTGAGATAGAATACATAACAATTCACTCCCCCCCAACGCCCTTAACATAGCTCTAAAATGCACAATTTTGCTACCATTTGAAAATAAAACAATCGTTTTAAGTCATTTAAGTAGAACTGTAAATCCCCGTTTTTTTCTAATCTAACGTAGGTAAAAGGATTTCTGTTCAAAAAAACAAATTTAGATTTCATCTATAATATAATTGTACACCTATATTTCCAACGGAAAATAATCACGACATATATTCATTCATACTGATGTTAGTGTGTTTATCCATTTGGTAAAACCCCATATTATTCCTACGATATCTATGCAAAAACTTCAACGAAATTATGTATTCAACGGAATAAAAAGCTGGTCCGAAACGTTCGCTGGAACCCACATCTACTGTATAATCTTAAAGGTTTAACCTTCACTCGATAAACATACAATGTACTTCATATAGACTTTAAACCAAATAAATGAAATGAGTGATACACGCCAAATAGAAACCTCATTTATCAAAGATTGTAGAGGAATAAAACTCATTAAAAAAACAGGCCCCTACTAGCTCTAACTTAGTATCCTAAGAAAATAATATAAAACATTGATATGCTTGGATTCTTTATAGTCATTTCAGTTCATACAAGTAATCAGAAATTTTCAAAGGAGGATCACTTTTTAGGAGCCCACCTCATGTATTTAAATCATGATGCGACCCTTCTTTATTTCTGAGGCCTCCCAATAGACTCATGCAAGATGAGTCCTCCTGTCCATACATGTGCCCCCTGTCCATACATGAGGTCCCCTGTCCATAAATGAGTCCCCCTGTCCATACATGAGCCCCCTGCCCATACATGAGGTCCCCTGTCCATACATAAGCCCCCTGTCCATAAATGAGTCCCCCTGTCCATAAATGAGTCCCCCTGTCAATACATGAGCCCCCTGTCCATACATGAGCCCCCTGTCCATACACGAGCCCCCTGTCTACACATAAGCCCCCTGTCCATACATGAGTGAGCCCCCTGTCCATACATAAGGCCCCCTGTTTTAACAACATTTTCTCCCTCTTCCTTCCTTCAAATTTTTAGCCTGAATTGTGAGCACGTGCTCTAGGTGCCCCCCTTGTGCTACAGTTGCTACTCACCAATAAAAACACCAAAAACTGCTGCGTAAGTAACAAGTAATGCGTAGTTGCCGCCACATGCTACACTGAGAGCGGTTGCCACGCCACAGATAGTAAGTGCCGTGTTGTAGAGAAACAGTCGATTCACCCAAGCTCGGTCTGACAAGGCCCCAAAGATTATACGACCAAGAGTGTTAGCAATACCAATGACAGCTACCAACATCGTCGCCCGGTCCTTGTCAATACCAGCCAATATAGCTCTGTGGAAAAGCAAGATAAACAGAATTTACAATAACCGTTCGTAGAGGGGGGGGGGGGGGG
>JAUUEB010500926.1:0-10333 GCA_032362205.1 Clione limacina
CACAGTACTGTGTATTATGTGATTAAATAGTATTTTCGGATAGCTTTTCAAAAGATTATACATTATGTTTTGCTCTCATACGAAAAAAGTGAGTCTGAACGGGATGTGGTATTAAGAAGTCCTGTTATTCCACGATCAACTTTATTGTGTAGTGGTATATTTTCTTCTTGTTTGCCTGTTTACGTGATAAGTTTGCTCAAATCTCTTTAATTTTTAAAGGATGATATAGATCGAGTATAAAATGTTCGCTATTTAAATCAAGACAAATTTGTGAAAAATTGAACGAGTTATGGCTCTTTTTGAGTTTGTCCACGAACAATTATATTGTCTAGTGGAACATTTTCTTCTTGTCTGTCTGTGTGTTTTTGTGTCTGTTTACGCGATAATTTGAATTATTTTCCTGGATCTCTTTTATTTTTGGAACTATAATGTAGATCAAGTATAAAGTGTTTGCTATTTAAATCCAAAAATATTTGTGCACAATTGACAGAGTAGTAGCCCCTATTGATTTTTTGCTAAAAGTTCTTTGTTTATTTGGCAAAATGAGTGGTTACATCTTCAGAGTTAAGAATCTGAAATCTCGCAAAGGAACTCTAATAGGAACTATCTAAAATCAGCTTTGACATTATTTGAAAAATGAATTTGAAACAGAGTTATGACCCCTTTGAGTATTCTGCTATATGTCTTTGTTAATTTTTTTGCGAACACGCTGTGCTCCCATCGTCAAAGATAGAAATCTGAAATTTTGCAGAGAGGCCTCAGTCGAGGTTTTTACAAGCCTTTATATAAATAATATTTTGGAGTTATATATGAGGGATTTTATGGTTTTCAGATACATTCTTTACGCAATGGACGGATCGCTGGGAGTAAGACCCTGATATATTGCACATAGGCTCTTCTAGTGACCTTGTTACAAATATATTCTTAAATTTTCGGTATGGCCTTTCAGTTATCTACGATATATTTTTGTGTCTGGTGTTCGAGGTTGTACTCTTAACGAGTACTTCTTTTCTAATTTTTCTATATGTTCTTTGTTTGTTTGGCAAAAACATGCTGTGGCCACATCTTCAGATTTAATTTGTAGTACCATAAAAGCTGTAAAAAGGTTTTAAAATAGAGTTATGTCCTTTTTACGGTTTTCTGGTACGTTATTTACACAGTGGATGGATCGTTGGGATTAATACTATGAATTATTGCACACAGGCTCATCTAGGGACCTTATAGAAACATGTTTTTTTCATTTTTTTAAAAATATGTTTACAGAGCTATGTCCCTTGAGTTATTTCCTATATATAGTTTGTTACTTGTTATGTTATTTGTGGTTGTACACTCTACGAGTACTCAATTTATTAGTACTATATGCAACAACTTACTTAAATGGGTAATCTAAGACCATTTTTGGGAAATACATACAATCCTAAGTAATTATATATAATTTTTACATGGACCTATGTTTTTTGTAATTCTTCCACTCGTAAACAATTTTTATTTTCAGTGTTAGTAATTTGACATAAGATTTTATTTAAGTGGAAGAAGTAGAAAACAAACTAAAACATAGTCCATGCAAACTGTTTATCTCCGCTGTTTATCTCCATTCATTGTTGTGTAGTCTTATAAATAACACTCATTTCATAGCTTACCTGCTTGTGTTTGACATACAAAATCAAAATGAGCTTGTGTACAGTCAATTCTATTCCAATACTTCCCTTCATTACCAATGCCACCAAAAACAACACATTCTCTGCCACTATAAATATATATTAACCCTGAGTTTTTGTCTGTGGATTAAGTATATTAAAATATAATGGAACAATTGCCTTAAAAGATCATCTTAAAAACAGATCAAATGGCTTAGTTCATTTTGTTTGATCCTCGTGTTGATGAATCTTTAAATGTTCTCCATAGCTCAACAGCAAAACGTGGATGCTGAAAAAAGTAACAACTGATCACAACCACGACACTAGAAACATGAGTTATAAGATTGAATACAAAACTGTCAAACAATTGTAAAATAAAACCTTTCTTTCCATACCATAAAAGCATTTAAAACTTTGAAAGATGATGAGTCTTTTGACATTTTCTTTTTTCATCTTCCGCTGAGCTGATTCTTAGATGTAGAACCAGGTGTTCACAACTTTTAAAAATAATATTTTGTTTACAATTTTCACTTCCACTTTTTAATATTTGTGATAATGAAATAGCAATGAGAGGGAGCGAAAAAGAACAAATCTACAATTGATGTAGCGTTTAGCAAACCGAAATTCTAGAACAACATTATATTATACTTACGTTCAAACCAGTTGTTGTTTGTCCAATCATCTATTTCTGTTCTATCATCCCATACATACTTGTCGTCTTTACTAGTGAAGCCAAGCAATATACCGTGCTTTCCATAGCCCGTTTCTGGCCTGCATATATACATAAATAACTTAATGATTTCGTTATCACAATTTATTTTTATTTTATACAAAATATATAACGGACTTTTTTCACAGATTTTGAGGAAAAAATCTAAAGCCAATGAAAGTATATAATAAGGGTATATGAATAGTAAAAATATAAAACATTTTGATTGATGTGTTAATTACCTATTGCAATTCTCAACTGTTTAGGCAAATTATTTATTTCTATTCTAAACATTAGATTAATAATAAGAATAGAAAATGGGTACTCGTAGATAGTACAGCCACTGACAAGAGACATAAGTTAAAAAGAACATATAGCAAAGAACTGAAAAGTCATACATCTGTAAACATATTTTTCAAAAAGTTTTGTCATTTTTTAAGAAGGTCCCTATGAGAGACTGTTTGCAATCTTTCAGGGTCTTACTCCAACGATTCGTTCACTGCGTAAAGAACGTACCGTACAAAAATCTGAATATGGAAATGGCTTCATTACCACTTTATGTTCAGCAAGCCATTCAAGACGGCTTTCTGGGTCGCGGTACTATAAGGGTGCTCTAGCGCTTCTTTCTTACCTTGACAGAACCCCTTATAATTTTGTGTTCGTAATATATGTTGATTTTTGTAAAATAAAAACTGTCAATATTTGTTTCTTCTTTGCGTTTCAAAATGGCCACCGATTCTATGAAGAGCACAAACCAAAAGAAAGTGTTGTGAGTGCGATAAAAAAGGGGGAATAATGGCGTTGATATTTTTTGTATTGGACTGATATGTTATATTTTTTAGATTAATTTAATTTTGCATAAGTCAACATCAATTATTTTTATTGTGCCGTTTTTGGGTCAGTTTTATCAAGCAACATATAAATGAGATTTTCTGTATGTTTTACCGTCATGCATCTTAGACTACTTTCAAAACTGTTATTGTGTTTGATGTTTTGATCAAAAATCATGATTGGCTAAAATTACAGATGTGAATGTAAACATTTTGACCTCGAAACACAGAAAAAGATAGCGATAAAAAAGGGTTCAGAGAAAGAGCAATAATCTTTCAATTTTCAGCCAGCCCCACTTTTTCCTCAGGAGGCAACTTTAAAAACTAACGTCCCCTCGTTTTTTCTGGACAAAAACATTGATGACTCAACAGTTTTTCAGTCGTACAAAGAAACCTAGACAGTTAAAAATATGACCTCTACAGATGGCTTTTATCAAAAGACACGATCATAGAAGCCAGGTCAAAGGTCAGGGGTTCACATTTTTGAAATCATTTGGGATGGTAAAATTGCAAATGTTGCAAGAGAGTGTTGTAAGCGTACATATACATTTTATGTCCAGAATTCATCCCTGGACATAAAATATATATGTATGCTTACAACACTATTGCAAGCTCTGTAAAGTACTAAATATTAAATTTAAAATCATATACTGAATATTGCAGTAAGTCAACACTTCAAGTTGTTACATCAAACACAAATAATAATACATTTTAGAAGAAGAAAAACTCAAATTTACACGAATTTAAAACATTTTTGAGACGGAATATTCATTTACGTATAGTTGTTTAGTCTTAAGCAAAAATATGTGTTTGATTAATATTATGGAAGAAAGTATTAGGAAGGTTTGAAAAGAAATGTACAGTCCGTTAAAGGGCTCTATATCTACAAAACTGTTGAACGATCTGGGGGCGAGCTAATTGAACGTTTTAGACAAAATGCACTTGTTTAAATTTTGGAATAAGCCAAACGACGCTTAGTTGCATGGTCTATAGGGAATCAGAACATTTTCTAAAAAAAACAATAGAATTAAAGCAATTTATGCTATATACATAGACCTTATACCTCGTAGTACTTATTTTGTGTGTTGTACATTTCTAAATGTTAACCGTTGAAATGGCTTTGCTTCATCCCGGATACCTTTCTGCTTTCTAATTAAAGAGAGGAACACAAATTGACATTGTCTCTGTCTTAAAAAGTTTCATAACATTATCTGGATGAAAAGGTCAACATTTCAGCCATTAATTAGAATAGTGTGCTATTCAGGACCGCGAATGCACATGTTATTACATACTATGAATGGAGTTCTTAAATTGCTTGTTAAGTCGTTTTCGTTGCGTTCTGGAGTCCTTTAAATCACTAATATGGCAATCTGTAACATTTAACAAAAGAATCTAGGATAAAATAAAATAAATTCCTAAAATCTCTTGTACTGACATTTTTAATAATTGTATTCATGTTATTCGTATTATAAGCCATAGTTTCAATTAAATCTATTGAAGCAAGTTTCTTGTTTTAAAAAAGGCATATAATTATTGATCCACAATAGTTGAGATGATTCAGTTCAATGAACGATTGTGTTTACCTCGAAAAATTGTATAAAAAATCTCGTTCTTCGACTGTCTTAGGCATCGCTAAATAACCACCAAAGCCATGACAGGTCTCTCGCGCGACATCCCTAGTTTGAAAGAGCGTGTAACACATCCCTTTATCATTTGGTGACTTTTTCGACCATCCATCGGGGCATGCTTTGAAAGAAAAATAGATTATGTACATTGTAAACATAATCGACAACTTCAATCAATTATGGCATACATGAAACGAACAAACATGTTCCCTCATAAGAAGAACACTACAAGTGTATACGTAAAACACAAATAGAAAATCTAAATAACTACATATCGGTAAAATTTACAAACAAATAAAAATAATATCTGGCAAGTAACAAGAAGCCACCATTTGATTGGTAAACGATAACAATTTGTGATTGTGTCTAACTCTGCTAATGTTTGGCATATAGGCATTTTATCATATCAATGTTGAGGCAATGGAAATATCATTATATTATCAGAAAAATTAATTTCCGACTTATAAAGACGCATACATGTCTCTATTATCAGAAGCATTAGTTGCCGAACTTATTTAGGAAAAAAAATATATATATTTTTATTTAAGAATTGGTCCTTGGTAAACTAATTTAAAAAAAAGTGTCTCTTTTATCAGAGGCATTCCTTCCAAACTAATATTCCTTGTAAATAAAACAGTTAATTTTTGGTGATTTTGAGAGACAATTGGCTGACTCTTTCACTTTACATGTTGCGCCCTAACTTAGTCATTACCACTTGTTTGACTAGAGACCCTTTCTACACATTTAAAAAAATTTTAAAACACAAAATGTAAATGTGCATAATGCATTGAAGATATATATTTTTTACCCGAAGATTTTTTTAATATGTAAATCAACAGCATGCATACAACAGCATAAACACCAGGAGTAGAGTCCTGAACTGTTACACAATTAATTAAAAATAATTGTCGTAACAGGAATTTGAACAATGGTCTTAGTTACCTGGTGTCCTTTACAAATACAAATACAGTTGCATTTGCACAGAGGGCAGATGCCGTAAGAGGCCAGCGTTGAGCGTGACCACTACATTTTATTTAGCAAATATAACTGTATTACACCGGCAAATTCTTTAGGTAGTACAGATATGAAAGTTCCGAAATTACCTGTGCCGAATATCTGCTGATGATGATGCTTTTTTCAAACCTTTCTAACTTGATGACCTGTCTCAGAGTGTTTTGCTCTCTCTTTTTCAAGTATTTCTGTTTGCCTTGACGTACTAGTTCTTTTTTGATGTATGCATCCGTTTGAACTTAGGTGCATGCAAATTGTTTTGTCCTTGGTAATTTTAAAGACGCCTGTTTTATGACTATAACTGTATTTATTAAGAAAGTTGTACAACGTCAATGAGCTACGTAGATATTCGTCCATCAAAAAGGCCAAAAATAAGAGCATGGCTTCAGTATTCTTTGTATCATGGGTTTCCTCTCAAGTTTGGAAAAGCAAAGTTTAATGATTTAAAATCGTGCTAAATGCATGCTCAAAGTCATAAGCGTTATCAATGATTCATATCAATATCTTCATATACTCTAAAAAGATGTATCAAAGATGAGTATAGGGTTTTGAAAATACTTTATTGGCTCCTCTTTTATATGAAGTTAGATGAATCTCTCAAGCACACAAATGTTTTCTTAGACATGTATCTCTTTTTAGTATAATATTGTTTAAGAATTATATCTCGAGTTTACGCTTTGCCATATTCTATATAGATAACTTATCTAGTATCTTGGAACTACAAACTCTACATTTATTTTATCTTTCTCAGGTCCAGTTTGTCAAAATGCACTAGGAACCGTCCAACATTATTGGTATTTTAACGAGCGCACAAAGCCTAACACTGGGTTAGAGGGTAACGGCCAGAGTACAACTTTTCAAATATTTCGATTAGTTTTGATGTTTTTTAAAATGTATTATTATTTTCTTTGTGTATTTTTGCAATGCAAATTTTGGTCGATTTTGTGTACAACGGAAACGATCATTACTAACTAACTCTCGACTCTCACATGATATCAACATTTTTTATATCTCTAAAAGCCGATAATGTTTGAAATGCTGAACAAGCTGCTTTTTAAAACGTCAAGGATAGAGACTGGTAAAAAGTTTGGCGAGTTTAGGGCCAAATGTCTTTACAACTAACATATGTCTTTAGTCCAGCGGTTCCCAATTACTTTTTCCGCGGACCCCTTTGACGATTTCTGACGATTTATTTACAACTCGCCGACCCCCTACTGCCCCCCACCCACCCCGTTTAAATAAAAAGAACACAAACACAGAGAAAACAATTCGCGCATTTGCACGTCAATTGCAGGCGCGTAGCCAGGATTTTAAATGGGCGGGACAACATTAGATAATATGAAACCAATGGCTGAAATTTTTGAGATTAGTTAAAAGTTTTTCAAATTTATAGCATTTTGGATCTCAAATGGGGGGGGGACTTTTTTTTCGTGGAATGTTTGCGGACCCCCGCCAATCGGCTCGCGGACCCCTTGGGGGCCGCGGACCCTTATTTGGGAAACGCTGCTTTAGTCAATATTTTTTGTGTCCAAAATTGTGGCAATGGATAGGATATTTAATTTTATTTGATAAATCCCTTTCTTAGGGTAGCAAAGATGTCTAAAGAAAAATATTAAGTTTACTTTTTTGGTCCAAAATTGACTAAAGTTTGGCGTCAGCTTTTTGTAAATATCTTACCTATTATGACCCCTTGAAATGATCTAGGTACCATAAGTGGTTAACGTTACTATTAAAGCATCTAAACTCTTTCTCTGTCATTTTTAAAATTAAAATTTAGTTGTAGAAACGAAGTTATTTCTGGATTTATGAGTACAAATGACAAATAAAGAACGTTAATTACATGATAAAATATAGCAAAAACATGCAGAAAACATTACCCTCTTCTCCCCTTGAAAAACTCACCAACTTATTATATAATGCAGAATGATAAAAAATTGGTACATTACAATAAATAAACCTTATTGCAACATTATATCTTAATAAAAAACAAAATTTGCACAAACCTGATTCACATTTTGCCCCGAAGAAGCCAACAACACATCCAATTACACACTTTCCATCATCAAGGTTACACTGATTATTTATGCAGTTGGGACAGGGAGAGACGTAGACGCCTTGGCTGCATGCTATTTAACAAGTGAAGAGCATTGTATCATATATAACAATATCTATAAAAAGATATATCAAACAACATGCCGATAGCACGAAAAAAAACTCTTTTAGATAAAAAATGAACATAATTGCAAACATTTAAAAATATACACCTTTAACCCCACCTAACATTAGTTATTTTTCCTTTAAGATACAATGAAACTACTGAATTGTTAAGTTTTTTCTTATATTCAAATTCGATGAATTTTGTGTTAGTCCCACGCGCAGCATACATACTTTATTATAGGTCTGACTAAAGCAAAGTAACACTGTTTGTTTTTTTTACATTTGGTAGACATCTGTTAAAGTGTGTTTCTATAACTTACTTTCATAACAATATCAATACAGTGGGCGTTCCATTTAATATTACTATCAAAAGTAATACATAGATATTTAGCACAGCCCTCTACGTTTAAATTTATACCATGTATGTTATATGTATTATTTATAGGTTTACGTTTATTAGTTATTTTGAAACTTGACATTTTTCCAGGATATTCTGCTTCAAGTTTTGTAGCTAGTTTAGATCTTTTTGAAAAATTACAGTTTCTGTGCTTGAATGAAATGTTCTGTAAAGAAGGTTGTCGTCTGCAAAGAGACGAAATAATGTGCCAGACGAGAGGTGTTCCTAGATGTCATTAATATAGATTATAAAGAGCAGGGGCCAAATACTGGAGGGGGCTCTGGATTCAAATCTCGTCAATCGTTGAAGGTGGATTTCGTCAAAGGCCTTGGAGAACTCCAAAATAATGGCGTGTATTTGACTAGTGTTGTTCAGACAGAGAGAAAAGTCACAAATGGTGGTCAGAAGTTGAGATTCGCAACTCCTTGCCTGGCGAAAGTCATGCTGGAAGGGTGTGAGAATGTTGCTAGAGTCAAAAAAGTCCATTATAGAACTGTGAATGATGTTGTGAATTGTGTATATCTACAGGCCAACATGCTCAAAGAAAAAGGTATGTACAAATAGTGAATTCTTAAGGGAAGTCAGTGTTCTTTTTAACACTTAATTTACGGAAAAAAGAAACCGTTTTCGTTGGTGACTTTAATTTTCACTTCGATATTGCTTCATATTCTGTTGCTAACAAGTAGAGTCTTTGATACGTGATCATGATGTGAGTCAGTATGTCACTCACCAACTCAAGAAAATGGTTACACACTTGATCTAGTTATTGCCCCTCATACAATCAGTTTAATTTATAGAATTGACGCCCTTGACGAACAAATATACCAGTTTTAATGTGCACCATACCCGTGTTAAAGGATATCAATATGATCTCTTTTCTTGTAATGACAAGGTATTGGTTCTGTAAGCTATGGAACAAAGACTGACAGAGTGTTCTGCAGCACCGCAGTATTTTGCCAAACGACCGAGCATTTTAGACTCTTAGTAGATACCTTAGATAGTGATTAAAATCGGACCAGGTTTCGTATTGACTTAGCTGTATACATCAGTCGCTTTGCGTACGAAATGAAACAAATCAAAATAAAATATCATGAGAGATAACACGATTTATTTTCAGTATATAAAAGGCGTATATGTGTCTTATCCCAAGGGTAAATATTCAATGTTCTGCTTTTTTAAATGTAACACTTTATTTTTTTCTTGTTATTTCCCTTGCATAATAATGGTATATCATTATCGCAAGTTGTAGTGATAATATCTTAAACCAAATTTATTTTGTGTGAACTTAACATCAATAAACAACAAGCAAAAAGAAAGAAGTTGCATCGCGACATTTAAAGCCATTGACATTCCATCTTTTAAATTTAATTTGAACAAATCTATAGAGATTTTCATTAATAAAAACTTCTCGATTGATGCTTTTCATTTTGACTACATCTACAAAAATGATCCAATGAAATCATGAGTAATGACAGATCATTCTTTGCCCCAGTGGTTTAAATTAGAACAAAGGCAAGTAAAATGTGAGCGTCGTCGAGATGAGAGACAATTGAGGAAAACTGGTCTGCACATTCATAAAGAAATTTTAAAATACTTTTAGAATAAGGTTAATCATATGTGTGATGATGCAAAACAAGTGTATTACAATAACAAATTTAAATGTGTTCAAGCCGGTCAAGAACTGTAAAGATTAACAACTGAACTTGGAAACAGAGAAGAGTGTGTCTACCAAACAAATGTTCCTAAAGATGAACTTCCAACTTTGTTTTATCATATATTAAATCCAAAGAAGAAAACATAATATCAACTTTTCATTCAACGTCAAGTCGG
This sequence comes from Clione limacina, assembly GCA_032362205.1. Classification (NCBI taxonomy): domain Eukaryota; kingdom Metazoa; phylum Mollusca; class Gastropoda; order Pteropoda; family Clionidae; genus Clione; species Clione limacina. Next base: position 10,197 of record JAUUEB010500926.1, read on the forward strand.
GTCTTTTCTGAAAAGTCCTTCGAAGGCGTGCATTTCAAGGATTTCAATTATTTTACTGTAAAAGAAGTAAAAGATATTACCCTTGAGTCTTCATCTAAATAACTACAAACATGTGTCAAATCTAAGCTTTATTTCAA
>JAUUEB010500937.1:1203-28222 GCA_032362205.1 Clione limacina
CCCTCCCCCCCCCCCCCCCCCCCCCCCCCCCCCCCCCCACTCTGATAAAGAAACTTTAGTGAAAGCAAGTACATTTCGGATATTAAAATATGGTAAAACTCAAGAGATTGATTGTTTCTAACTTTACATATTCCAATAAAAAAAGGTGAAATAACAAAACATTCCACAACTTACCAGAGGAACTTGCGTGGCGTCTAAAGCTGTTAGTTTGGCTGTGATGGCTGCTGCTGCAACAGCTGACGCAGTTGGCATGACTGATGGCGGGGTGAACTGAGCCATTGTTGCATCAGGTGGCGTAATTGCCTGAAACATCAAATAGAATATGCACCAATACTTAAAAGATCAACATCAGTTACAAATGTAAAGATCATTTGCAGTTGAGAATAAACTGTACACATTTTAATTCACAAATTTACACACAGGACTCATAATACATCATCAGCCTTTGATATAAAAAGGTGGCTTAATCCTGACTACACACCAAAAATCAAGTGCTTATAAGTTAATCAACCAAAATGATAATCACTTTTTAAAAAAGGATTTTGCATTTAATTTAATTGTTTTAGCCATCTTAAAACACTGAACGTCTAGATAATGAGTCCAGTCTATAAACCCTCCAAATTATAACTCCCCTTTGTTTTATGTAATTTTGTTACTTAGTTAATCTTGTAAAATACCCTGAATCAATTTTTCTTCTTTGATAAAATTTAACATAATATGCTTATCATAGGAGTAATAGAGGCAGACCGCCGACATCACTCATTGAAAATATCACCAGCACCAGTGGTCTCAAGATTCATGAGGTATTCAGAGCTAGCCAAGACAGAGAGGAATGGAGATCGAGTGTGGCAATATCAAGTGCAGCGGCCAACACTGACTACGGTGATGCCGACAGGTGAGCCAGGTGAGATCTTTGACGATTTAGCCAAAGCATGTTCGGCAAATTAACAAAGAACATATAGCAAAAACTCTAGGGTCATAACTCTGTTTAAAAAGTGTGTTCAACAATTTAAGGAAAACGTTTTTAGAAGGACACTAGAAGAGCATATATGTAAGATTTCAGATTCTTAACACAGTGTGTTTGCCAAATTCAAAATATCATATAACAAATAATAACAATATTGTGTCACAAATACATCTGGATTTAAATAAAGAAGAATAAAATGTCGTTGTATACCGTACTACCAAAAATGAAAGACATCCAAGCGCTATTTTTTTTATTAAGTTATTGTGTAAAAGACAGACAAACAAGCGATCAAATGAAAAATATACCTGTGATAGTGGAAAAACAAGTCCTCTAAGTGTACGAAATCGTTTTCAATGGAAAATTCAATTAATGCAATTTTGTGAACGGTTGAAATATGTTAACAATTCTGAACCATTAGACAGTACCGTTCGGACATAAAAAAGTGTAACAGGCTTGTTACATTGTCGATCATTCTAAGGCGTTTTCATTGCGGTATTTTAGCATTTGTGTAAACAATTGTGTTTTAATTTTTGTTCGCTTTCGTTTTATCTGCTTGAAGTTATTGTTTAATTACCGTAACTTGTATACAGTTGAATTACCTTCACATTGATTCTAATCAAATATTGTTTACTCATAATTTTTTTTTCGTAAATAATTGCGAATTGAAACCTGTCATTCGTTGCCGTCACACGTTATATTATTATGACTATTGTATGAAAACGTGAGTTAAGTGGTTTATCTACATTGGGAAGTTGAACGACTTTTATTTTCTATTAAGAATCAAAATTATAATAAAACATATAAATTAAAAGCAGTTCTACGCACCAAAACTCTATTTGAGATTAGTCCAGACGGATGAAATGAAAACCATATTCTGTCATGAAGTCTGCTCGCAGCAGTGGGTCAAAGATCGGCGGACAAACTGTGGCTCAATGCGACGTGACCGAGTCGACGTGGAGGAGAGGTATGGTTCAACGGTGTGTGCATCATTCTTCATGACTTATGATGGGACATGGAAGACAGCAATTGATTAAAACCTTAATTAATCGGAAATCGCACCTATAATTATTTCGGATCAGCAAAGATTAGTTTTGCTATGAAGAAAAACAATGGAGTATAATAATATATTGTCCCTAATATATTATTGTAAGCGTTCAAAAGGAGATACCAATTGGAAAGCTGAGATTGTTAATTCCTTCATTCCTTTACTTGGCTTAATTAAGATCACCGTCTAACTGTGGAATTTCATTTACTTTTGTTTACAAACTACAAAATTCAGAAAAAGTTTATACTCTATACTCACAGGGTAAACGAAGAGAGCGATGAATCTTTCAATAATTTACCAAACCTGATGCGAAGATTATCAAACCATTTGGATTACGTAAGGTAACTTTGGGTTGTTGACTCATTGGCTTCATGTGGTTTGTTTTCACAGCCCTGTCGTGCAAATGGCCAGGGGTCAACAACACATCACTAAGGTAAAGTTCGACATTCAACATGGGCTAGAAACGACTTTTCAATTGATGTGTAATAATTTCATTGCAATGCAATCCCCTCAAGTCCGTGTATTAACTCATATTGCAATTAACAACATATTATGGGCATCAAAATTACGTTTCGTAAACATCCTGACCTTCTTTTTGTATTATATTCTTACTAAAATATAAAGTGTCACCCATCAGATTGTATCAACTTGTTACTTCTGTATCAACTAATTAAGGTAAAATAAATATATGTTTACATATCATACGGGTAAAAATAACGCATCAAACTTTAAGCGACCATATCTACAGAATACTACAATGATAATTCATGAAATTTTGTGACAATAGTAATCTGAGCACTGAACATTTAAATATATACACAATAACAGTTTTGGTGCAATAAAAACAATTAAAAAAACAATTCCATAAGCTTTAGCCGGGTAGGCGATGTTTGTCACGATTACTTGATGATTTATCTAAAAAAGGGACGATCTCGTCAAGTAGGACTCAAAGGTAAATAGGCCTTTTAAGTCGTAGAGTGATAAGCAGCTATTGACAAGTTCGGTAAAATCATCAAACAATCATAAATTATACAAAAAAATATGTGCAGCAAAAACAAATAAAAATCACTCGTTAGTTTAATCACATATGCGCTTTGAATAACCAATACTTATCACTTTGCATAATTTGTATTGCTTTTTATATCTTATCAATCTAAATAATTGTAAATGTATAAACTATTTTGACGTTCATGGGATGAAACATATTGATTCAGATAAGAACAAGTATATTTTCGCGAGAGTTTGGTCACTGAGTGTAGTGTAGCTGGTGGTATACTCGATGTGACCATAAAAGCGATGACAAAGTTAATCCTTATTAACTGATTTTCATTCTTTAACAGTCAAATTATTCATCCTGACCCCTACTTACAGTAAAAAGTAAAGTTTCCTGTCTGCGTTACAAGTGAGGATATCCAAGCAGAACCAAAGTTTATTAATGTATGATAATCTGTTAGCAGAACTACTTGAACAAGGCGATGACTTCTGAGTATGGGAGTATTTTTCACAAGCTCGACATCCATTCCCTGTGGTGTCAGGGCAGGGTTATTCAAAGCCCATGTACTCAATGATAGAGTATTTAATTTCTTTAAATTGTATATGAAGATAGTGGAGGTATGGCAGCTTATAAGAGGCGTGTTGACCTCGGGGCAAGGTATACGCCTCGAATGTGAGAAGGCACTTGTTTGAATCCGTACCTTGCCGACGTTTGCTACCACTCTCTACTGACATTGTCCATTGTCAGGTCACTAATGAGGAAACCGCCTTTCACATGACCTTCCTGTGTTGAGAATGACCTTTAACCCTTACACTTTACGTTGGTAGCTTAAAGTTCGGTGCATTTTTAGCCATTCGATTTAGGATGTGAGTCGGGGAACTAAATTCTCAAAATATAATGTCTTAATGTGTGCTTTCCTTTGTTAATTTGTAAGCGTTTTGAACCCTTGGCACCAAAATGGTAGGTTTTCCATTAGAGTCATCATCATCATCATCATTTATAGTCGTTTTCCATATTCGTAGTCCTATGACATATGAACTACATGGGTTTGACTTTTTACAATGCAATAGCTCTACGCCAGGCGCTACGGTCCTGTGCCATCTCTGGCTTAAGGCGTTTGGTCTTAAAATCTTCTCTTAAGGACTCACTCCATGACTTGGGAGGACGGCCCTTGCCTAGGCAACCGGGCACTTCCATTCTTTGGACTCTCTTTAGCCAGTTGCACTCATCTTTTCTTTTATGTACTAAACAAAACAGACTTTGCAAGTTAATTTGTTAAAAGATGAATCAGTGTGCACACCAAGTTGCACCAGGTGTAGCATAATTGGCATGAACGGCTTAGCCAGAATTTTTAAAGAATAGGCGTCTTCCTTGGTGCAAATCAAATCAAAGTGCTTTGTTAAACTTTCTGTTCAAAAGTGGGTGTGTCGCTAAGACCAATTGAAGGTATATTGTCAATCATTTAATTTCCTTTAAAATATTATTTAGACTAATTATTACAAACAGCACAAATGAAAAATGAAAATCACCCAAAAGGATTGTCGGTTAGCTATTTAGAGACCTGTTAAAATTAGTATGAGATTATTTGAAGTTGTGCTTTCTGCTGGGGCGCATCCCAAAAATGATAATGAATTTCATCAAACAATTCATGGCTCCTTTACCAACCAACTTTGAGAAGGCATATATATATATATATATGGCAAAAAATGGAGAAGGTGAACACTACTTGTATAGAAAATATTTTTTTATATACTCCATTTGGAATACTTTCTTTTCATACAGAATGAAAACAGCCAGCAATTGATTGAAGTTACAACAAATATAAAGGTATTGTGCTTAACATCTTAACATTGATCTGTGTATACAAAACAAAAAAATAAAATTTCAAGTATATTACAAAAGATATCTTGTTTTATTAATGTGGTGCATATTGACTATTTCAACATAAGATGGGTAACAAAATTGTATTCACCAAAAGGATTGCCAAAAGAGAAGATACAGAAAAATATATCAAAATATGTTCATGAAATACCCAGACAAATATATTTTTGATATATATATATTTTTCATAAAGAACTATTATTATAAGATGTTCCCTCTCATAGCATAGTCAGCAATGTGTGATTTAAAATCAGAGTGAGGCTCTATAATTACTGCTTCCTTTTTAATCTAAGTGACCTTGCACCATTATCCAATAATCCTATAAGCTGGTAAGCTTATTTCACCTAAACAGGTCGTATGTTTGTCTCTTCTATCAAAATCAGTGTGTACTATCAAAATAAATATTCATGCCAAGTAGTATAGAAAATCATATGCGGTAAAAAACGTCTCTTGATTAAGAAAAAATCAGGCTTTGTTTCATCAAGATATACTAAAAAACTGAAAAATTTACAGCTCAAAAAAATATGAAGGAAACACAGTAGGTCTGTATTCTATAGTATAATCTCACTTCTAAGTCAAATTACATGATAAAATTTACAGACAGATTCATAATTTTTCCGGTAATAGATTTGAGACCATTGGAATAAGACTTTTAAAAATATTAAAATCAATAGAGCTTTCTCATAGGATGTATTGAATTTCTAAACTTCAGGCTGACTCTGAAACCTTTCTATAAAATCTGCAAGTAGTAGCAGACAGAAGCTGCCTTCTCGCCATGCATGCTGAAACGCTTGCCAAAAGACAACATGCCAAAGCACTGCTTCTCAGATTGTGTGTTTGCATTACAGGGACGGTACAAGATGAAAACTGAAGCTATTCTTGCCAATTTTTTCAATGAATTAAAAATGCAGATTTGAGACAAACTATAAGCAAGACATTACCTTATATTTCAACTCATAAAAATAAACATACATTTCAGATGTCATACTAGCATCACCAATAAACCTAATGCAATTTCTCAACCAAACATCCAATGTGCACATAGACATGCCCCTTTTTCTAACTTTATCCAAATTATTGCATCTTAAAAAAGTAATTATCTACACCAGGTTATATTAGAAGAACAGAACATGTCACTGGACAACAATGAGAAGTTAAAATAAAAATTAAATTTGAAATGAACAGAATGGCACCAATAATGACAAAAATGACATAATGCAAGTTGCATGTTACAAACTGGCATGTTACACATAATTAAAAATTATCTTGAAATGCAGCCAACAACATGAAGAGACTAAAAATGTAGTATAAAAAGATAAAAAAGAAAATATTGGGAAATAAAAAAAAAACAAATAAAAAACGACCTTGTATTAATGACATAAAAATAAATCTTAGAAATTGATCTGACTTTGTCACTACACCATGTGATTGAACAAGTCAAAAGGTCACACAAGTCATATTGCTTTGTTTAGAGATAAATATCAGAATCTCTGAAGAGGGGTCAACCCTGAGACACCATATTTTAATCTTATAAAGTTAAAGAAAGAATAGCCATGTATAGTTGAATATTTGATGCACTTTCATATCACCTCACCTGTCACCATAAATAAGATAAATGCTCAATGTAATTCAAGTTTGACACATGTCAAAACACCACAGCAAGCAGTTGTACTGTTCTTTCAATATTTTGATATATTAATGTATATGCGAATATCTGCATCTCAGTATATATTTCAGGGCCTAGGTTTTTTAGATAGTGTTTTAAAGCTTTGTCACACATTGTCATTTTAGTATAGTATCTCATGTACACTCAATACAATAGAATCCAAATAAAACAAACCTGGTTAATACAAATTATCGAAAACTCAAAGCAAATGTTAAAGTCCCGATTTAACCCCTCTTTGTTTAAGTAAAAAAATAATTCTCAATACGAATAAGTCGATAATTTGAAGTCTGAACCTATGAGATGGGACAATTTGGTCCAAAAGTCGATGTTCATCAATAGAAATCATATAAATAGCCCAATAAGGATTAAGTTACGAGTAATTATTATTACAAATTATCGATAATTCAAAGTGACTTGGTCGGTCCCGACCGGTTTGTATTAACCGGACTCTACTGTACATAAAGAAAAAATAAGGACTTGTGTAACCTTTTGATTCAAATGTTCACATATGTTATTATCTTATGTGATTTAAATATCTTTGATAGTTATCATGCACGCTGGCAATATATAGTTTTACCTTACTATATTTTTACAACATCAGTCTTAATATCAATGAAATAAAAACTTGACCCAATGACGCACAAGAAACTCAAGCACTGTTATCCTGTTCACACTAGCATTTTACACTTTTAATGTCACTCTTCACTATATTTTTCTTTTGTTTTCCTGAAGTATTATGTAGAATGATGATATTCATTCAGTCAAAGGACAATCATAAGTCTAAATATTTTTCTTTGACACATACATAGAATAGCCCTGCCTTAACTCATACAGTTGCCTTAGTCAATTGACTTAATAGCGAGATGAAAATAAAAGCAAAAATAAGAACTGTTGCTACATAAAATGTTTTGAACACGTACACCAGACTGGCACCACAGCACAAGAAGCTATGTACAAAAGAAGTTGACTGTTCCAAAAATGAGAACGAGCAGATTCTGGGAGGGGGTTGAGAGGGGGATGTAGGATGTGTGGATTCCTTGGGTAATAGTTAAAGAACAAGTAAAACTTGCAATATACGCAGCTGGTTATACATTTTCCAATAAAACATTGAGCAGTACCATCAACACGAGACAGAGAGATGAAGAACAGCTATTGAGAAAAATATTGGTAAAATAGGGGTAAGGAGAGAATGTCCAGTCCAGTATTAGTCATAAATGTAGTGTTACTTGTTGTTTAAAATATCAACCAGGGGGGTCACCCTCAAATAATTTCTAGTAACATTTAAGGGGGTAGTCCTTGTTTTGCAAATCTGTATTGTGTTCATAGTACAAAGTGATATCTTCAAGTTGACTGCATCCAGTAAAAAGCTATCTTATTCAAAATTATAAAGAAACATCAATAAGTTTAAAAAATTGCTACTCATGAAAATTGAATGTACATCTCATGAAATTTAGAAATGAATTAAAACATATATATACATCAAAATCAACATAAGAAATCTGTAGACAAATACAACCTGGACTCATCAAAACGTTTTGGCCTATTTTTACTGATTACTTTATCTCCACAGTTGTAAACAGTTGAGGATTGTCTCAATAGAAAATGTTGGCAGTTTTATTGATGATGATATATAAAACTATCATTGGGAAAAGAAAAGTTCTTTAAGGGATGAGCATAAACAAAATAATCAGCAGGAGCTTATTGAAATGGGGAAAACATGGACACAGCAAAACAATGACAAAGTTATGTTAGAGGCTATGATGTGAATTTGGGTATAAAAGACTTCAAATAGAATTGGTATACAAATATCAGTAGAAGGAAAAACTAATTATCCAAAGCATGGTTTATAAAGATTTATAAAACAAATATAATAAAAAACATTTTAGATGATTTGATTTCCATATATTATATAAATGAAGAGGTAAATCTGCCATTGTTGACTTTCATTTATGAAAATAACGCCCATCCACATAAACAGAAAAGAAATTGTGGACTATTTAATCAATATTGCATATATTAAAAAAAAAATCATCATAAGAGTTGAAAAAAAATAAAACTGAAATTGGTAACATATTTTTGTTAGAAAAACTTTTATCACTGCCTTAATTTATTCCACTAACATCATCAATGTAGGAGCTTTTGAAGAATGTCAACTTCTTTTCTGCTATAGCTGTATAATTTATATAATGAAAAGATGTAATATCTATAAAAGGTTGTTTTTAAAAACATTCTTATAATCTACATAGATGCAATCCAAAAGGAAAACATCTCTGGGTAATTTATACATAAAATAATTTTTGAAGATGATAAAACTTGAAAATTCTTGTGTGTATTATTGGGAACAAATAATTTCTATGAATATAGACTTGTAAAGTAGCATGAGAAACATTGGGTCAAAGAAAAACAAATTAGTAAAACACATATTGCTACGAGAGACCCACCTTGCTGTTCTGTAATAGAAGTCCAATGCCTTCCATGCAAACTTGTAACAAACCTCCTTCTTTGGTTTTCAGGTCTTGGACAGGAAATTCTCCACTTAGTTCAGGACCTGGAAGAGCATATTCAACATAAATTTTGCTAAATTTAGGTCAAGTTCAAAATAAAGCAAAATAATTGTATTTGCACTCATGACAAAACAATTCTCTTCACTAAAATCTCTTGTTTTTTCTCTTTAAATGCATTTTCAGGGGCAGAGTTATTTGAAAGGAGTCAATACAGAATAATAATCAAGCAAATATCAGTATGGATCAGTAAGAAAGTTGAAGTAATTTCTAAAAAAAAAAGTGCAAATAAAAAACATCTTGTACCTGCCTAATCAAGTAAAGTATCAAAAACATATTAGGAAATCTGAAATCAGTGTGATGTTATCAAATTTTTTGTGAAAACACAATATTTCAGTAATAGTCAATTCACTGGAAATTCACAAACCAAAAAATCTTTATCAATACCAATCAACATTACTTAAACAAGATCACTAGAAAAAAACTTGTAAAAATGGATTAACAACCTGGAAGTCTCCCTGTATTTCTACTTGCTGCCCTCTCCATTGCTTCCTTCACTGAAAAGTATAACTCCCGACACTGTGAACAAACAAAAAGTCAATACGTTTGATGAATTAAAAGCTTTCAAGTTGTAGATGGTTTTAACAAGAATGATAGGTAGGGAATGAATATCTTTAAAATGTTAAGTCTATGAAATAAATTGTAGAAAAAGGAAATAGAAAAGCAAAATAATTAATAAAAATCTGGTTCTAATAGTCTACGAGTCTAAATACTATGAAAATCAAAATCATGGAAAATAAAAATACATCCAGGCAATTCAACCTCAAGTAGGTATTCTTAGATATTTTCAAAACAATGCAACTATAAATACTTTCTTGCAGAAGAAATATGTAAGTTGAAAGTGTCATGAAGCTGTCAATATGGATTTCAGTTATCTATGTCTTCATGAAATCAGTTTTGATCATCCAAAGATAAGAATATCACAGCAGGCAGCATATAAAAATAGGTGATTTAAAAAGAAACACCTTTCCAAGGTTTGACAAGTGCTTTATGCATATTGCCAATGACTTACACCTTTGCTCCCTGTTAAACCTTTTCTTAACAAAAAGATTGAAATGTGTAAAAATCATTTTTATGAAGAGCACCTTTTTAGTGTAAAATTGATTCAGTTGAACTTTGTCTTGGTTCTTCCTCCATAAGCACAGGACTCTGGTCTTGGGGCAGTAAGTCATGTTGACCAATTTCTCAAACCACCAGCGGTCGTGAATAGCCCCCGTGACGCTGCGCAGTAGTAAGCAATCATCACACACCTGAAATAATGAAAAGTTTCTTAGTCTAAAATGGAAATAATGCCATCTCTCAAAGTACTATATGATTTAAAAGATAGTAGTGTAAGTAACTTGCATTCAGTAAAGTTTTATTAATAAGTTATTTAAACTCATGAATTTTTTCCATGTAAACACAAAGTAATTATTTTCAATGAACAAATTTGACAGTAAAATGGACATTTTGGCTGAAGTCTTTACACAAATATATTAGCTTGTGTTTATATTTTCAGAGACACTCAAAGTTACTAATTGTTCCAATTTCCTCTTAACTTAATTTCATTTAATATAATGGAGACTATTTGCCACTAAATTGGCTACACTTCAGTAAATACTGATTTTCAGTATCACTACTCATGTTCAAACTAAGCTGTTTCAAAACATGAAAGCCTACACCTGGTACACCTTGTATAATTCAATCAACGTGAAATATGTGAATACCTCCATAAACAACATATCTCCTGAGTTGTCTGTACCCCAGTGGACAGTGAAGGACTGCTTCTGCATCAATCGACTACCCATTGGCTTGAGATCAATGTCATTGCCATACTGTTGATACAGAAAATGTTACATGCTGTAAGGAAAATATATACATCACAATACTTCTTGTTGTTATATTATAAAAGGGAAAAAAGATCAAAGTAACATAAGCATCAAGAATACTCTAATAATACAACTTTAACAGATTTTACAGAAAAATGCCATCATGCTCCTTAGTCTCACACATTTTCTTGTTTACATCTAGTCTAATTTGCTTATATATATATATATATATTCAGGAGCAAAAGTGAGTTCATACTTTACTTTTTTAATCTCTGGGATTTCCCAGTGGAAAATTACATTAAAGTCTTGAATAGTGTGTAAAAATAGAGTCAAGAGGTTATATGGATGATTATTGCTTCGTTTTTCAGTAGTGAACAAAAAGAGTAATCCTGTGTTGAAATCATACATATAACCCCATGACTCTATTTTTACACACTATTCAAAATAAAAAGGGCATGATGAATAGTAAGAAAGAATTATTCTGATAGTCTAGTTAAAAATAGAGAAAGAAAATAAGTTCTAACCAAGTGTTGTATATTGTCTAACAAGTCGTTGATGTCCTGACTCTGCACTAAGCCAATATGAGATTTGCCCAGTAATCTCCGAATCTTTTTCTTTATCTCAGGTTTGGGCACCCTCATCATAAGCATAAAAGCTGCCAAATTGTACAACATAACTGCCAATAATCTATCCTCATCAAACTCCAGACGTTTCTTTTCAAGATCCCCCAGAGACATGTACCTGGATGAATGAGACAAATAGAATTAGAAAATTAAAATACCATACTATCAGATTACTACTGAATTGGACCTCAATCAAATTCAGGAGCTGATTGCGATGACAACAAATAATGTTTTTAAAGACTATGGATGATTGTAGAAAGAAATTGCCTTGAAATCAATATTCAACAATAAAATTCCTGAAAAACAAATTAAGGATTCATAATATTATCTAGTATCAACTAGTATTAATGTTTTGGATGAATATTCAATGAAGGGTTAAAATGGAAAAAAACACTGTATATCTATAGTTAAAAAAGTTATAAAAATCACACATGTTATGCCACCAGACACTACATTACACTTGTTGCGTTTTTAAGTTTTGTGATAGTGCTTTATAAAAGGGGTGTCCTATCAAAATCTTTTATCTGCTTGATTTCTTTTCCTCAGCCATTTTACTTTTAGGTTGTTCACAACAGTTTGAAGGCAGTTTTCTCAAAACCTTATTTTTTCTCATATCATGCATATAAAAAGCCATGCCTACTTAGAGATGTTCATGAGAATGTCTAGATATGAAAAATAAAAAAACAAATTTGAATTTTGCAAAATGTGGAACCTTTTAATGGGGAGTGTAGCATATAGAAAGATACAAGACTATTTTCAGAAATAATCAATTATTCTTAAAAGATATATATATATATATGAATTAACAATGACACAAGTCACATTACCTCTCCATCATCTCTGAAGGTCTTTGGTCCATGCCTATGATATCTCGTTCTTGTGCAACAGCATCTAGGAACATGTCTTCCCAAAACTGCATATGATCCCATACCCGTGATCTGTCTTTTCCTACATAAGCTTCAAAGAGGTAACTTCTGGTTTGCACAGACTCAGCTGTCAGTCCTGCAGTGCCAATGTGAACCAACTGGCCTTCATGGTAGCGATAGCCTGAACTGTAAGCACTCTTTGTGCTCCAGATGCTAGAAGACCGACTCCGCCTTGGGTTTGTATTTGGTGGCTGAAATTATAATAGCATGGATATCAACAACAAAATTTTATTGATTGCATGTTTAAAACATAAAATGGGTATGGTGAATGACGAGTCATAAATACATGAGAAAATAAAAATATATAATAGGAGTTGGGAGTGAGTGATACACATAGGGTGAGTGGCTGTGTAAGTATTTTGGTCCTTCGCAACACAAAAAGGTTATATGAAAGTAAGGTTCCAGATTTACATCTTTAACCAAGACCCCAATTAGTGGAGAGTGGCAGCAAACATGTGGTACTGGCTGGATTCGAACCCAGGCAATCTCACCTGTGAGGCTGCATTATGTCATATGACAAGATGGTTCTTTAGCGACAACAACCATCTATGAAAAACCAAATAATGGTTTTCCAGTCTTTAACCTCTTAAAGCATAATATGACGCCTTTTTCAAATTTATTATTCATTCTACTTTTTAAAGGCAATCAATCACGCACCAGATTAGTTTCCATCTCACTGTCAGACAGGGCTGAACGTATGCTTTGGTGGTTGATGCGATGCCTCCGTTTATCGCCATCCTCTCTCTCAGAGCTAGTACTCACCAAAGTACTGGCTTCAGACATCTCTGAGTCGACACTGTTGAACCTCCGGTCCAATTTGCTGGTTTTGATCAACTCCTGAAAATACAGATTTGGAATCTCTACAAAAATGCAAAAATGCAAAAAAACAACATAATAGCTCTTTCTATTATAATACTTGATTCTAATCACATAAGTGCTAGTAAGAAGAAATGAAGTGATTAATACGCTCGCTACATGTAACCAAAAATTAAGAATTATGCATTACATCAGAAACAAGATAATAAAGCCTTTCTATACATTGTAACTCCATAGCCAATCAATGCTAAGGAATAACTAGATTTAAAAAATAGTCCAAACCTAAATTCAAAGATGGAGAAAACTTTGCCTTTTTTTCAATTGCCACTGGTGTTATTTTGATTCCTTTTCAATTATCTACTGACATTTAATTCAATTAGTTTGTTATGGAGCTGTGATTTTAAGTTAGTAAGAGTGAACTATTTTCTTATGAATATCTGGAGTCAATAAAACAAAGATCAAGCTTCATATTAGACCTAAATAACCTAAGCTTTGTGCTGACTTTGTGTTTAGTTATCTAGTAATGGAATATTATATGCCACTAAAAAGAATCAGACTCGGTAATTAATAATTTCTTCAAAAATTTTTCAACCACCTGTATCTTCATTCAAAGTAAGTCATTTAATTTACATCTTCAAGAACGATAAAAAGAAAAAGAATAACATCTTCCAACTTTTTGTGACATTCTATGACTTTCACATTAAACCAACATATGGTTTCAATATACACATGTCAGGTTTAATGTAAATAGAACCGCACATATCGAAGATATGTTGTTAAGAGTTCAGGATAATTTTGTGGGCCACTAGAAATGTGTGCTATAAAGCTGCCTACCTTGTTTTTTACCATATCTCTCAACATATCACCCTGAGGATGAGTTCTGCCATCTCCTTCAGATTCAGTCACAATAATGTCACACGAACTCATTCCAGCCTGATGTCTTAGTGGAGTACTTGGATTAGAGGATGTTCCTGATTTAACTGAAGATTGCTTTTGCCAATCAGAGAATTGACCAGTGTCTCCACCTCCTCCTGTATCTGGACTTTGCATAGGATTTCCATTTCTATCTCTGATGACATTCCTCTGAGATCTAGGTTTATGACGGTGGTGCTGCTGTTGCTGGAAATCTAGTGAGACATTATCGTTGCGGTCACCACTGCTGCTATCATCTGACACTGATGTAATTTCTATATTTTCAAACTCATCTCCATTGACAATCACAGGAGAGCCTGTTAAACAAACATGATGCACGTCAATTTATGCTATTTGATCAATGAAATTGCTCTTGTACAATAGGACATGAGCTTTAAGCATAAATAATTATATCTGGTTAAGAATAAACATCAAATATGATATATATATCAAACATCATCATGCTCTCAAAAGACAGTATAAATATCAACCAATACTCTCAAAATAATTTAAGTAAAGAGGTTTTATTCCTTTTTTATTTAAATTTAAAACACTAAACCACTTGATAGCAACACCTGAAATAGGAGATCAAATTGTTGTTGTAGTGAGGGTGTTGTAATAGAGAAGTCGGGAATTCATCACAGTTATATTTTTGGTTAAAAAAAAGGATAAGCTATTTGTGAATTGAACATGCCGTTTGAAGTATACTAAAGCAAGCAGGCAAAAATAACACAATTTCCAAATAAAGGCAATAAATCTCAGATTGATCATTCAACTGCCATAAAGTTTGTGTAAATAACTGTTTCAACAAGACTAACTGAATTTCAATGTCTCATGTCATATTGTAGGGAGTTATGAACTTATAGTACAAAAATTGTAAATGCAGCGTGCTGCAATCACTATTAAGAGTGAGAATTTATTGATTTTTATAATAAAAAAAATGATTGGTGACTTTAAAAAGTGCATGCAACTCTGAAATTATCATTAATTCGTTTTAATCAACAATCCTGTATTGAACATGAACTCAAGAGTACAACAATTAGTATTCATACTACTTCTTCATGATCTTCTTATGTTTTACATGTGGAAGGAGAACCACTTGATTTTATGGATTACTTCAAAAAGTTGGGGGTTAATCACTTGCTCCAAGGACATCATTTGGAGAGTTTTTAGACCAAAAAAGATGGTCAAGAACCTGTGCACTTCTTCATACTAACACTCATAACCAGAAGAAACTGCTTTCATTCAGTATATTTGGTTTTATCTCGATTCATTTATCTTGTAAAATTGAAGAGATTAGGTCAATTGAAAAGAGAGCTGACAGCATCTTTTGATCATGAGAGACAAAGTTAAAAAAGTTCCCATATTTCATTTCTCTGTTGAGTAAATACAAACTGTGCACAGATTTGCTGTTTAGAATGTACACGCTACTTTGACACAAACCTATATACGATACATCAATACACATAGTCTAAGATAAACTGATGGTGAAAAAATCACAAAATAAACAAGTTATTAATCTAAAAATGTAAGGGAACCTCATGAAGGTAATGAAAAATCTCATCTTAACGATGTAAAATGCATAACGAAAAATTTATGTTTCCAATTCTTGAAATTAAAAATAGACAAGTATAATTTCTTTCAAATGTTTCAGCACTGTATATTACAGTTATTTTATACTTAACCTGACATTTTAATGGAGAATACAGCCTATGAGCCAACTGAAATATTATATCATGATTTAGGTTATTTTCATTGAATTAAAGATAAATAAACAATGCAATCACAAGCAAAGGTGCATTCTACAGCAATGTGGTGAGATTAGCAAAATATCATACATCATAATTACATGGAATTTTGTCAAGTAGCTCATCTTACTTATACAATCCATATCAAAGGAGAGAAATATCATTTTTAAAGAGTATGAATTAAGTACAACCATTAAAACTAAAATGTTAGAAAAACAAGTTCTTTACAGATTGTAACCCAGTGAATCACACTTTAGTCAAAAATAAAAAGGGAAAGAAATAGTAATTGAAATCATAAATAAATACCATCCAACCCTTCTTAAAATATATTCATAGGATAAACAAATTATTTAATATGCATATTTAAACCATAAGTTTAAAATTATCTAAAGATATCATATCATAATAGAGGGTTAAAGGATATGAGATTCACATATACATTGTCTCAAGCAAAAACACAGATGCTCCCATGCACATTCTCACATACATATTTTCATATGAATATCCCAACTTATAATTCAGGGTGACTGCCTGTTATCCCAAAATTTGTCACGGGGCGGGGGACTTTAAAGAAAAAGTTCTGTGGGTAATATTTCCCTTGAGGTATCAAGTATTTATACTTTGGTAACAATATCATTGGAAAATTGATGAAACTTCAAGAGGGACCAAGTTGATTTCCAGGGAAAGGGGTGGATAAATGACTGGCAGTCACCCTGATAAAAACAAAGCCAACTTGCCTGTGTCTGTACTAGGGCTAGAGATAAAAGGCTCAGGGAGGGGGTTAACACGAGGGGCAGGACTTGGGGGAATAGAGGTGGTGCCTGCATGGGGCTGGCCTAATGAAGTAGGCGACTGATAGTTTGCAGCCCTCTTACCTGGCCACCACTCTGAGGAAGGAAGCAGGTGCAATGTGTTATGAGGGGACGCTGCACCTTGTTTACCAGACCTGCCATAAGACCTTGTCACTAATATACAAAAATTCTTGCAAAAAAATAGACTTTGGGGAAAAAACAAGAAAGAGTCACTTTGATTTTATATTCCATTTGGTATTTCTGTTCATGCTACTAAATTAACACTTCTGAAGAACTATTCCAGGGCATAAAATAGTATTTTTTGTTTTGTTTCTTTCTTACTTTTTTTTAGAGAAATTAATAAAGGAAGCACAATTAGCTTAAGCCAAGCAATATCCTACATCTGACAGAACAAAATAGTCATGCTTGTGTTGGTTTAAAGTTAGATGGTTTTAGTCATGTGTTAAAAAACCTCATAGATTATTGTGGTTGACAGTGCTTGCTGGAGTAACATCAAAGTCAAAGAAGAAAGAGATCAAACATCATATTGTTAAAGGGTTACTTGGCAGGTCTGGTTTACTACAAAAGCATGTGCAACTAATTCTAATCTTTATTTTTCTTAATCTAATTAACATTACACAAAAATACCAAACTAACATGCAGTTGGTTGTGTTTTACTTATATTAAGATATTTTGGTTTTAATCAGCACATATTGTGTTATTCTTCTCATTCAAACATGTTAAGTTAACATTCTATTCATCAAAGAACAGTTGCGTTAAAATCAAAAGATGTCCCTTGAGAAAAATTGAATTATACTTTCAAATTTGATATATGCTTGTCTTTCACATTTCGTATCCAAGAAAATGTATATGAAAGCAAAAAATAATGCATGCAGCATACCAGAATAATTAGAATGTAAGGCATCTGTTTCCATTCACAATATGGCTAATATTGTAACAAAGGGACATGTTGTTTGACTAAAAACTAACTTTTGCTTTGTCCTATATAAATCTAGATATACTGAGACTAGACTCCTATGTTTTTTTATGGCGATTAAAATCAATTGTTTATATTATAAAGACATATATTACACAATCAGTTGTTCTCAAAATACGTTTTTGAGCCTAATGAGAATTAGAAATATAAATAAGTTAGTTGTGGAGATTAGTAAGATCTTCTCATATTATGACAAAGTCAATTAGTAAAAACTAAAGTTAACAAAGAAGTTAATCATACATTGTAATATATTCATCATTTGTATGTGATAGTATGTAAAGTTGAATTTGCAATTTAAGTGAAAGAGGAATGTGTTAAACTCAGCGAAAACTAACATACTAATAAATGCAATTACAAGTATTTTAGCACTACTATTACAATGTGATTAGACACAGTTAAACAAAGCATATATCATATATCTACAGTTCAAATGATACATTTTATAAATGATAAGGGTACATCTGCAGGCAAAGGAAGAGAAATAGGATAGTATCAATATGCCAAACAGAAACCAAATTGGAGTTAAAACTCAAAGGGAGAACATTACCTTGTAGATTTTTGCCCCATTTTACATATATATCTTATATATAATAAGTTTTAATAAACAAAGGTTCCAATTTACGATATTGAACTTATACATATTTTAAGTTTAAAAATGAAGGTAGGTAGATCTACTTCTTAACGATGAAAAGTAAATACCAACATCACAAATGTCGCTCATTTATTTCTACATTTAATTTTGACATGTTTTAAAAAAAATTGTAAACAGGATAATTATAGTTCAACAGACTTTTTAGGACTGAAAGACAAATAAAACAACAAACAATCAAACTATTAAACACAATTGACATTGACATGTACTTACTAGCTGTTGTAATATCATCTGATAGCTTGCGAGTGGATGTAAGACTCTCATGACTACCATGGAGTGATAACCGCTACAATCAGAAGATGGAAGAATTATAAGACAAAATTAGATTCTTGTCTTCCAAAAAGTTTTCATTTAATGACAATTCTGTATTTCTAAATAAAATTTTCAAAAAATATAATACATCTATTCAGCTTTTCTCTGAATTAAACCCCAACCCATATATATATATATCTATGAGATGAATCAAAGAAAAGAATTTCCACTCTCTTATCAAATATATATCAAGTATGGAATTTTCTTCAAATGTACACTCTTCTGTCTGGAGGGAAAGATGAATGATGTCAAATAAGAGCCTAGACCAACACACATACTTAATTAAAAACAGTTCAAGTCTACCTCTGGAGTCATACTGTTATCACTTTTGTTGCCTGAAGGGTCTCGTGACCAGTAATGAGTATGTGCCATCTCTAGCAGCATATAAGCAGACGCCATTCCACCTAAGCCATGGTTGTTGATGGTGCAGCCGAGACCATGGATGATAGCCTTGAGGATGGACATCATACCACGGAGGACAGCTTTACCTACACACTTTTGAAAGAAAACAATTTCATCTTGTTAAGGTCAAATATTGAATACATGTAACTTCTAACATAAACAGTATGAATAAATAATCAGAAGGGAAGTAATAATCAAAAACAAGTGACAGGAAACTTTGGACTGAAAATAAAACTATTTAGAGAGTAAAAGTAAAAGCTCTTTCTCTCTTTACATTTCACAGGGTCATTTCAGGTGTACTCCTCTGTTTTCAAACAATCAAGTAAAAGTACAATGAAGGCATGATAGCACATCAAACTTTTAGACTAAGGTTTGACTGGGCTTAAAATTGAATTTTTTGTAAGTCTATATCACTTTTCCCAAAATAATTGTAAGCATCGACATTCAATTTGTACATTTATGAATTTGATGTAAAAAAAGACTAAATTGGTGACCTAGCTTTATGGTCACATCAACCTAAGATAAAGAGTTATATCTGAGGTTGCTCTTAAAGTAATAAAAGCTTTACCCAAAAAGAGTAAAAAAATAAATGTTTAAAGCAACTGATAACTCCAAACTGATGGAGCAGTAAAGAACCAGGCAAAGACAGCATCCAAACAGAAAAAATCGCCAATGTAGATGTCATCTGCATGATCTAACTTGTCAATGTTTTTATTGAAGAAGAAGTACCCGTGGGCATGAGTGATGCCAATTAAGTCACTCTCTATGTTATGAATCAGTTATGATATCTTTCTGAACCAGCAGCAATGTAAGCCTCAGCTCTTCAATCGGATGTCACGCTCTACAAAACGGGTATGAAAGAAGTTCTAAATATTATGTAAGCACACTTGTTTTCTATCTTTCCCTTTTCAATAAGTTGTTTTCAACGAGCATTAAGTATTTGAAAATTCATTCAGCACATTATTCAGTTTTCAATTGACACACCATACTATAATTTTCTTAATCTTCTTACTACACAACTTACCACATCTTCCATATGTTGTGCATCTTCATTGACTTTTTGATCCAGGTTTCTATTAAGTCTGCTTACAACAAAATTTCTGTAGTTCTCATCTTCCATTAGTTTGTTCAAGCGACCTCCTTTCATCCACCAACTCAAGCCTTTCCCATCAAGCACAGAATTAATCACTTCTTTCAGGAACTGCTGATTCTCACTAGATAGCAGGAAAGGAAAAATTAGAAATATAAGTGGTAGTGATCAATTTCATTTTGTCAACAAAAACCATGATGTAAGGTTGAGACTAGGTAAAATGTAAGGCTATCTCCCATTCTTTGTTTGGTATTCCCTTTTACCTATAAAACAAATGTCTCAAATTGGTTTGTTGAATTTATCTTTTTGGTTAACAATACAAATATTGTTCAGTAAATCATGATGAAACTTGATGTTTGAGTTGTCTGAAGCTACAATATACAGAGATTTATATTCTGACAAGTCATTTATTTAATTGTCAAAAGAGTTTTAACACTATACCTTTTATTTTTTGGCTTTTGTGACAAAAAGAAATAAAGCCAAACCCTATGACCAACCTTATTCCCATAGAAACTATAGTTGTACCAGTTTTTATCAGGTCATCCTTATGCCATCACTACTCTTAAAAACATTTTTTTGAAACTTTTAGCTTTGACTCAGCCAGTTAAATCAACCTCAACATTTTATAACTGTAATCATGATACAAAATCTTCAAAAAGAATAAGACGTTATACTCATAATAAAGCATACTAATAACTCACTCAAATATATTGAAATTCCAGTTAACTATTTAATGATTCATGGCATTTAATGACATGGCATCACAACAAATCTTAAAATAAAGCTGTTAAAATGTCTAGTATAGCCTGTCATGTTGTATGGAAGTGAAGCATTGACTCGAAGGAAAGCAGATAATAGGAAGGTTGGAGGCAGCTGAAATGTGGTTCTACAGAAGACTATTAAGAGTGAAATGGACAGATAAACGTACAAATGAAGATGTTAAGAGTGAGCTTGGGGTAACCCTTAAAGTATTGGCTACGATACGTCAGAGAAAGTTGAGATATGCCGGTCATGCACTTCGAAACGCTATAATACTGATCTCATGTCAAGTGTTTTTCAAGGCAAGATGGAAGTGAGGAGAAATAGAGGCAGACCGCCGACATCACTCGTTGACAATGTCACCAGCACCAAGGGTTTCAAGATTCATGAGGCAGTCATAGCTAGCATAGACAGAGAGAAATGAAGGATGTTTGTGGCATCATCAAGTAATTTTAAAACAGTGTAAAAGACAAAGTGATTTTAATACAATGTTAAAGACGAAGTTATTTTAATACAGTGTTAAAGACAAAGACAATTTTAAAACAGTGTTAAAGACAAAGTTATTTTAATACAGTGTTAAAGACAAAGTTATTTTAAAACAGTGTAAAAGACAAAGTTATTTTAATACAGTGTAAAATACAAAGTTATTTTAATACAGTGTAAAAGACAAAGTTATTTTAAAACAGTGTAAAAGACAAAGTAATTTTAAAACAGTGTAAAAGACAAAGTTATTTTAATACAGTGTAAAAGACAAAGTTATTTTAATACAGTGTAAAAACAAAGTTATTTTAATACAGTGTAAAAGACAAAGTTTTTCTAATACAGTGTAAAAAGCAAAGTTATTTTGATACAATGTAAAAAACAAAGTTATTCTAATACAGTGTAAAAAGTAAAGTTATTTTAATATAGTGTAAAAGACAAAGTTATTCTAATACAGTGTAAAAAGCAAAGTTATTTTGATACAGTGTAAAAGACAAAGTTATTCTAATACAGTGTAAAAGGCAAAGTTATTTTGATACAGTCTGCAAAGACAAAGTTATTTTAATACAGTGTAAAACACAGTTATTTCAGGGCAGTATATTCTATCTTAATTTTTTTTGCCCCATTTTATTTTGAATGACACAAAGAGAGAAAAAAACGTTTTCTGTTCCCTGTTTTTAAATGAGTCAAAAGAAAATCTGTTCTCTGTTTTCAATTGAGACAAAGAGAAAAAACTTTTTTCTTTGCCTCACACCAAAGGGCGTAGTGAAAGCTAGAATATACTGCCCTGAGTTTTTTTGAAACAGCATTGTCTTGAACGTTTTCAAGGGCAAAGGGGATGCCATGGAAAGAGGGAACTATAGTGGCCTCAAATTGTTGTAGCACTCCATGAAACTGCTTGAGAGAATTTTTAGAGAAATTCATCAGGGATGCTGTGTGCATTGACGACATGAAGTTTGGCTTTATGCATGGAAAGGGTACAATGGATGCAATTTTCATCATCAGACAAGTGCAGGAAAAGTACCTGGCAAAGAGTAAGAAACTCAACTTCACCTTCATAGACCTGGAGAAGGCCTTTGATCGTGTCCCAGGTAAAGTTGTGAAATGGGAACTAAGGAAACTAGCCTTCTACGTCAAGGTCAGTGTACACCAAGGAGGTTCTGTTTTAAGTCCCCTCCTATTATAATAGTGATGGAGGCCCTCTCCAGAGACACAGGATGGGTCTGCCATTGGAGCTGCTATACGCAGATGACCTTGCTTTGATGGCAGACAACCTTCAAGTCCTTGAAGAGCAATACTCTGCCTGGAAACAGGACATAGAGTCTAAAGGGTTGAGAGTCAACATAAAAAAAACCAAGGTCATTATATCCGATAGAGGTTCTGATCCACAAATCAAGTCTTGGAAGTACTCCTGCGGAGATTGCAAAAAAAGCTTGGGCAGCAACTCCATCTTCTGCGTCCATCATAGATGCAACAAAGTCTCTGGAAAACTTGCAGTGGTACCTAACTTCACTTGCCCTAGTTGTGCCAGCCAGAGATAACCAACAACACAACCATCCTCTGTTACACTCGCTGGCTGCAACAAGTTTTGATATCTTGGAGATATGCTTGATGCTGGTGGTGGCGCTGAAGCAAGCTCTGGCCATTCGAGTGCAGTGTGGTTGGAAGAAATTCAGGGACATTTTGCCCTTCTTGGATCGAAGGCTGTCTTGCTCAAAACGAAGGTGATGATGATGTAACGTTTTACAGCTAAAAACCAAGGGTGATGATGATGTAAGGTTTTACAGCGCTATCCTTTTACCCCTTCTTGGATCAAAGGCTGTCTTGTTCAAAACCACAGTGATGATGATGTAACGTTTTACAGCGCTATCGACTCAAAGAGGTCATTTAAGCGCTATACATATTACTATGGCATCTGACAAGTATACTACAATACTGACCCAGTAAAGCCATATCCAACAAATTAATTTTGCCTATGGAGAGGACTTCAATTCTATGTCTAACAAAAAAACAAAAACAAGGGTGATCTATACAGGAGCTGTATACAACCTGTGCTTCTGAATAGGGGTGAAACCTTCAAAAATGGAAATCACTCATAGACTTGCCAGAAATGAATGGCTATGGTCCATTGGATGTGTGGTGCTACCTATAGAGAATCCTCCAGTGAAGAACTACTGACCAAAGTTGGGGTCACCCTTATTGCAGAGCTAATGCGCCGGAATTGGCTTTGTTGTTATGGCCACGTGGCAATAAAAGATGTGAACAACTGGCTAAAGAGAGCCCAAAGAATGGAAGTGCCTGGCTGTGTAGGTAAGGGTGTCCTCACTAGTTGTGGAGTAAGTCCTCAAGAGAGGACTTCAGGACCAAACACCTTACACCAGAGATGGCACAAGATTGTCGCGTTTGGCGTAGAGCAATTGGATACGACATATGACTGCGAACATGGACATACAACTATAAATGATGATGATGATGAGTGTAAAAGCCAAAATTATTTTTATACAGTGTAAAAGACAAAATTATTTGAATAAAGTTTACGAGACAAAGTTTTTAATACAGCGATAGAAGCGAATTGGGTTAGCACAATGTATAAATAAAATATCTTAATATAGGTTGACTTCAAAGAATCATAGTGTTATTGGTGCCTAGGTGATTTAAGCAAAATGAGTGGGGAAAAAAACTGAATCATATCTGCAAACATATCAGTACATCACTAACGAATAAACCTGATCATTGGGTTGAAATCTGGTAGCTCTGAAGACCTTGATGCTTCTTGAGCGTACAGAGGTGGTTATAGAATATAAAGTGTTTTTTTTGTAAGGCCTGCTTTATTGAAACGTCTTGAGTAACTTCAGGACTATGATCTGATTAAAAGACTTGTTTAGATATATTTATTCAATAGCTTAATATTTAGAAAATTTCAAAAATATAGTAAACATTCAGATCCTGAACTCACAACATTAACTCAAAACATTTCAGAAAGTCTTTAAATTAAAGCAAATGGCAGTTACATAGATATACATTAGTCGTCACAGAGTCAAGTAAGCTATATCTCCATTGAATTAAAGAATAAGATATTCACATTTTGCTCATTACAGTCAGAGTCGACATTGATGAGATGCGGTATGGGTTCGTGCCTGGGAAAGACACCATGGATGCCATCTTTATAGTCCACCAAGCCCAAGAAAAGTTCCTGCGCAAAAGAAGAGAGCTGTACTTCATCTGCGTCCACCTTGAAAAAAGCTTTTGACCGTGTCCCCCAGAAAGTGGTAAAGTGGGCCTTAAGACAAGTCGGAGTTGATGAATGAATCATCCGAGTGGTGATGGCCATGTATGACCGCTACAAGAGTGCAGTAAGTGTAAACAGGTCTATTAGCAACGCCTTCAGCTTCAAGGTTGGGGTGCAACAAGGCTCCGTTCTGAGTCCATTGCTTTTTATCAACGTCATGGAAGCCCTCTTCAGGAGTTTCAGACCCGGGCTGCCACGGGAGCTGCTACATGCAGATGACCTCGCGTTGATAGCTGAGAGTCTTCAAGACCTGGACACACAGTACACAGTGTGGAAGAACGGCATGGAGGAGAAAGGGCTGAGAGTGAACATAAAGAAGACCAAAGTCATGGTCTCCCGCCGCGACTGCAAGCCTCAAAACAAGTCTGGAAAATTTCCATGTGGTGTCTGCCTGAAAGGAGTTGGCAGTAACATAATCTTCTGCCCCCACTGTAAGCGCTAGTTCCACAGCAAGTGCAGCAAGCTCAGAGTACATCTGACCAAAGCAGTGGACTTCAAATGCCCAAAGTGTAGTGTACCCCCCATCCCAAATCAAGTCAACCTCGCTGGAAACAACCTTGAAATGGTGGACAAGTTCTGCTATCTTGGAGACCTGCTGGATGCGGTTGGTGGCGCAGAATCCAGCTCAATCACAAGAGTAGGCTGCGGTTGGAAGAAGTTCAGAGACCTTTTTCCACTGCTTGGTTCAGAGAAAGCAGACAGACAGCTGGCTCAGGAGAATCTAAGCCCAAGTGGAAAAGGCCGACCCCCAAAATGGTGGCATAAAGTCATAGGAGATTATTTGAAAGCCAAGAGGCTACGAACAAGACAAGCCCAGGACCGTGACACCTGGCACACCCCATTTCATTGGTAAGTCTGACCCATGCAACATGGAAAAGGGCTATAAATGTAGATAATGATGATGATAATTGCTCTAGGCCATAACTCTATAGACTCCATGAAACCAGATAATGTAAAATGTTTCAAATATATTTTAAGAAACAATGAAGGTGATGCAAATGCAAACAATAACAACAATATGATCAAATTCAATGAAAATGCAGATATTGTCTTTTCTTTGTAGATTATAATTTTTTTTAAACAGCAACAGATCTTTTAAGAATGACAAATGTGCATTTAAAATAGTAGTAAAAAATTCCCATGAACCAACAAACAAAATTCCTTTAAAATATTGAAATTACGAAAGTAAATACAATCATTAAGAAAAGCAACCTTCCCTGAAACATCAAGCAATGGACTCACCATCCTTTTGCACTTAAAAGTTTTGATTCAATTTTCCTTTGAACCAATGAGTTAGCTCTTCTGATCAAAAGCAAATAAAAGATGAAGTAATAATTTGGCCATTCTTGATATTTAAATATTCTGTCTATCAATCAAGTTTGCTGTCTTCCTTGGGTTTTTTCAATTGAAAACATATTCAGTACTAGCAGCTTCGTCATGTCAGCGTTACCCTACTTCCTCTAAGAATTCGATCAAAAGAAGATGAAGTAGAAGGATAAGAAGAAAGTATCCAAACCAACCTGCAAAATTCAGGGCCTTCACGCAGTTGGTAATGGGGCCTTGCGCCAACACTCCAAACAGTTTGAAGAAAAACAGTATAGAAAGACTAAGGATATTAAAAAAAGGTTAACCCCTGTAGAAAGCTGGGGCTCCAGCTAACATTCCCAAAAAAGTTTGAAAAGCCTTGATATACAACACTGTATTGGATCATTTCAATGCTTAAAAACAAGCACCAGGCGCAAGTAGTAATAGCGCTTTGCTTAAAATACCCCCATTTGAAAAAAAAAACTAACTGTCTGTCTGTTTACTGCCTGTCTGCTGCCTGTTGGTCTGCCCTCCTGAAACCCGCCCGCCCTACCACCCGCCTGCCTGCCTGTCTGTCTGTTAATAGTGTTTAATAAAATCAAAAGAAAACTAAGGTATGAATACAACAGAAGATTTTTACAAATGTATAACAATACGTTTCCAACAGAGTGTAATGAAAAATAAAATAAAAACACAGTCAAATAATCTGTGAGTGATTTTGTCACGGGTGTCATTCTGTTGTCATCTTGTTGTTTCGTCGTCGGCTACTTTTTATTTTTTCCTTTATCTTTTTCTTGGGACGGTCACAGATATAGCGGCAAGCTGAGGCGGTGTTAGTAAGGGGGCGTAAAAAACCAAAGGTAAAATGTCTTCAATTAGATGAGAATATATAAGGAAAATATAAACATAATTACTTCATTAATCCAAAATATTTGCATTTTCATGAATTTTATTAGCCCAAGTACACCTTTAGTATGTTTGTTATCCTATGTTTA
>JAUUEB010500938.1:0-18388 GCA_032362205.1 Clione limacina
CACACACACACACACACACACACACACACACACACACACACACACACACACACACACACACACACACACACACATAAGTTGAAAATATACCACTACACAATATAATTGTGTGCGTGGAACAAAAGACAACCAAAGTGTGAATACAAATGTATAAAAATACGTGGTCAAAAGAGTATAATAAAAAATAAAATAAAACAGGGTCAAACGACCAGTGAGTGATTTTATCACGGGTGTCTATATATCATGTTGTTTTGTCGTCGATCAAATTTCCTTCATGTTATTCTCGAGACGGTCACAGATAAAGAGTCGAAGTGAGGCGGGCTAAGTAATGTGGCTTAGAATGGTGAGGTAAAATGTCCTATATTTGACTTGAATACATAAGAAAACATAATTAATTCATACAATTTGCATTTGCATATATTTTTTCTTTATTCTGTATACATCTTTAATATGTTTGTTGTCCTATGTTCAAACTAAAACAAAATCCACACAGAGACGGAGATCATCACGCAAACAATCAAGCAACTCAACGTATATTGTTATAGATAACAATGATAATAACTATATTATATAAGAAGTAGTTTTAACTAGAGTTGTACGTGTTCCATTAACACACGGAATGTTATTTCGTCAAAGATAGTACACATACATAAAATCCTACTGCCAAAGAGAATGTAGGTGTACCAGTACTCTTTAATTATGTACACACACACAGTGTTATGATACCGATCTCAGAACAAATGCCTATATTCAAGGCGCTAGGCGAGACCGCTGATTAAAAATCCCAATGATTTAAATTATAATGCCCAGTTGGGGATTGAACACCTCACTTTTTGCTTCAGACAATGCCGGTTTCCCGCATCTCAGCCTCATTGCTCTTCATACTGAGCGAACCGGCATCTTATATACGATTTAACACTTTAGCTCTCCGTGTTAAATTATGATTCTATTAAACCTAATTGTTCAATATAAGCACAATTTGTGATATGTTTAAAAATTATGAAATTTATTTCAATACGCTTTCTGATGATAAAATATTTTGTATAGACCATATAACAATGTTTTTATTATTGCCAATAGTTATAGCATTACTAAAAACAAATTGCATAGTTTATAAAGCATGCAATTCTGCTGAAAATAAACATGTTTCGATAAACGAAGTCCATAGTCTACAAACCTGCCCTTTCTGCTGAAATTAAAACATACAACATGATCCGAGATCTGAATTGATGATAACAAGACTTACCTATAGTAAGTCCCAGAGAACGACTGAATGATTGAAGGTCTAAATACCACTAATATTTCTTGGAATAGTAGTTAATATTAAAGTCACACAGCCCGTGTGCGTTCACAAAAAAACTGATTGATTGTGTGCGTGAACAGTCGGAGTAGGATTGAAGATAACTCTTGCTTGCCACAAGTACTGTAATTGAATAGCTCCCCATCACGTTTGGACCTGAGCCGATGAAGTGAGGAGCTGGGATTAGCATCGCCAGTTTCCTTGTTTGGGACTTAGAACTGAGAGGTGGATTACGAGACTAATACATTCTCTGTTTGAATGTTATTACTTGTATTTTTGTAATGAAAGTTAAATATCTCTTCCTGTTGATTTGTATTTACCTATCTTTACTTTGCATTATTACGATATATATTCCCAACGCTCTCAAGATTGTCAATGTTTTAACACCTATGTTTTTAAAAGAAAATATACGGATGACTAAAAAAGTATCTAAAAACCTTTCAATTGCTTCATTCATTTTCCATCAAATTTGAGTTTTCCGAAATTATTTTATTTTACAAATATGCGAATTATGCAAGTTAAGCTCGAAAGTATCAAAACATCACTTTTGTCGTTACAATTTTTGTTTAATATTAATCATATATTTGATATTTCTGTAAATAGAAGACGAGCGCTGAAATACAGTCGGTTGCACCCTCGGTTTTTTTCACGTGATTTGTCATACAGGCTACCGGCTTTTAAAATATATCGTGCACCGATGACTTTTCAGCTGCGTCTAACTACAGGCAGTTAATTTCTATGTAAGATTGCTAATATGTTCAGGCATAACACCATCGTATACTTCCCAAGAAGATAATGTGCAGGTATGTCTTTTTTCCGCATATGGTAATAACTGTAACAGCGCATTGATCAGATTGCCTAGAAATGTGAAGACCATATACATATGTCTTTAAGTAAAAAAGTATTAAAACAATCAAACTCAAAAATTACTGAAGATAATGGGATAATTATGATATAAATATCTCAAAAAAAAGCAAATACATTAACGAAGACATACTGATAAAAACCCGACCGGAAATTATATTGCCTTTAAAGCTGAAACAATACAATGGTGACTATATATGTGTAATTTGAAGCTATTGTAAGACAATGTCACATCGACCAGACGGGTTAACATCACAGACCTTGAGCTTTTGGCGATGAATATTATATAAGCACGTACGTCAAACCGAGTTAGATGTTGTTAATAATGAAGAGATATCTCGCCAAGAAAAGAAGAAGAAAGTGTCGAATACCAATCATCCCCTAGGGTTTAAAATTAATATTTATATTAACCCCCAACACTCCTGCAAAGTATTGGCGCAAATACTCTCATATTGAACGAAAAACCATGCTCACTAAGAAAATATAGATAAGATATTTCTGTCTAGTTTCAGTTCTCAGTGAACTCTTAATCTGCAGTTGCTTGCACACTGATCATATTTTAAATTATGTGCGTTTAAGTACCACATTCCGTAAAATAGTTTGAATCAAATGTAATGATGTGTTTTATACCCGTTTTAAATGTGGGGGTGTCCACAATTATACATTCTTGGTCAAAATGTCCATGCAAAACTATTAAATGGGGCATAATATTAAGAAACTGACAAAAAATGAATTCTAAAAGTTCTAAGCTCAGCTACCAGGCACATAAGTTCTCATGATGTGTATATAGTAAAAACACGGAATATGATTTACAAACCCCAACATCAATGAATATGGTGTATTTATATGTCTAGGGGCCTACCCTGTCGTCAGGCTGTCTAGAACGGTTGTGAATACGTGACACAGCCCCATGGAACGAGCGTAATAGTAGAGGGTGCTGTAATCTTGTGAGGGCACCCCTTTTGTAGTTCAAATAAATAATAGCATACTCATATAGAGGAGAAATGGTGATTGATCACCCCCTCTTATACCTTGTTGGCCATTGTTATAGGCCAGTCATTTATGGCAGGGGAGGGGGAAATCAATCGAAAGTTCTTCCTCTTTGTGATTGTAATAGGTATAGCCACTTACTTTTAGCAAGCCGCAGGCAAGCAACTTCCACTTGGACCCACTCCTGTTGTTTCGATAAAAACACTGCTGAATCGAACATGAAAAACTGGGAAGCACAAAGATGGCGACTGGAAATTGCGTACTTACACTTTTAGGAAAATGTACATTCAACATAACTTTGGTGTGAATCAAAGGTAGCGCGGTGTTAAACTTCCGTTTTTGAATTAGAGTCATTGCTTGTGAGGTGTCAATTAAAACAAATTATCATTTTTTTGAATTATTCTAACGTGCAGCACAAATGAAAACTGCAGAGACCCCCAAAGGTTTTTGCCTTGGGTATTTAGAGACCTTTTTGAAGCTGTGGTTTTCTCTGGCGAGCTGAGCAAAGAATAGTATGAATTCTCAAATAACCCCGAGACCAACGTACCTACCTACGTCTCAAAGGCAATTATAAAATAAGATGCATTTAAATTGTTTTAAAAATCTGAACTTCATAATTAAATCTTGGTACAACATAACCTTCTTGGCCGTGTTTGTTGTTGAACACTAGAAATGAGCTAGCAAGACGGTCTCCCTTTCTGCGGCAACAATGTTGAGTGAGGAGGTGCATGGAATGGCAGTGATTTTACACTATTGAAACATTTATTGTTATAATTTCCGAGAATTAAAATGTCATTTCCAGCAGGATTATTGCAGCTGAAACAATTGAATTTCACCAGTGAATCCACACTGCCTACTAATTGACATATCATATTTGGATATGAAGCTTAAGAACATGAATTGACAGTACTTATTAAGTTTAAGAGGCTTACTTACTTACTTTGGGTGGAGTTTCGTTGACGATTCAACAGGCCGTCTCGTGAAAACTGTCCTTTGGGCCGATGAGTGGCCGCAGCGGCAACTTTGTCTGGCGTCGCTGGTGATTGACCCAGTCAATGACGGAGTTGGACTCGCATTCTCTGTATGCTGTCATGCTGGGAATCAGGGGCTGGTCAGGCAGTGTGGACAGAAACTTGTCTAGTTCTGCCTTGAAGATTGACACTTTGTAGTTGGTAAGGCCTCGGATGTTCTTGGGTAGGCAGTTGAACAGGCGGGGTCCTTTAAAGGGGAGCGACGCAAACCGTATGGTTTTTATTCTTTGTGTTGCTGTTCCAGCGATGGTGGGCAACACACAGGAGCGTCCTCGTCTGTCACTGAAGGTCACCTTTATCGGGGTGACATCGAGATTGGGCACTTGGTCTTTGATGATCCTCCAGGTGTAGATGATTTGGTATCGCTCTCTGCGGCGCTCAATTTATCACTTAGAAATTCCATTATTTCACCCTAAGGTGTAAATGTGTCTTTAAAGCCAAGAGTATTTTTTATAATTAAAGTTTTGGAGG
The DNA here is from genome assembly GCA_032362205.1 of Clione limacina. NCBI lineage: Eukaryota > Metazoa > Mollusca > Gastropoda > Pteropoda > Clionidae > Clione > Clione limacina. The sequence continues at coordinate 4,657 of JAUUEB010500938.1, forward strand.
TGTGGTATCTTCGGAGGGCACACTTCCTCAAACACTACTGTAAACAATTACAGAATCAATCTGGACATGTACACATAGGTGCTGATTTCTCATACATGTAACATTTGTGTGCTAGATTAGTGGCCCATTCCATACTAAGTGGTCAATCGATTTGGGAAGTTTGGAGACTGTTTCTGATCCACTCCCCTCCCCTCCTTGGGACCCATAGGTTCGGGCTCGTCCATGTTTCTACCCTGGGTGTCAAGCAGGCTACAACTTCCGTTTTGTATGTGACACACAGAGTTGCCAACCCTCTCGTAAAAACTGGGAGACTCCCGTTTTTTGGCCAATTCTCCCGGTCTCCCGGGAAAAAGCATGCTTTCTCCCGTATTTAAATGTCCTTAAACCCCAGTACTTCACATACAAATCGGAACAGAAGAAAGACGAAAATCGGCAGTTGAACGCACCTAAAACACATAATTTGACAGCTGAACAAACTTACGTTTTCTTGAGTTTTGGGACGTAAGCCTTTCGTTTTCTGATAGATTAATGAAACTGTCGCTTAGAAGATTATCTTTCGTTACATTCGAGAACGACTTTATCAAAATCGGTTTATTTGTGACCAGGTTATGGCTATTTTAGTACACATACCTCCGATTTTTTGGACATCCTCGATAATCTCTTTTCATGAGTTTTGGGACGTACGCCTTCCATTTTCTGATAGCTCTATAACACTATCGCTTAGGGAATTATATTCCATTTCATTTGATACCAACTTTATCAAAATCGTTTTATTTTTAACCAGGTTGTGGCTTTTTTAATACACATATTGCCGATTTTTCGGAAATTGTTGCGAATCCGTTTTCTTGAGTTTTAGGATGTCAACCTTCCGTTTTCTGATAGATTTATGATACTGTTGCTTAAAAAATATCTGCGGCCAACTTTCATCTCCTGTTCGTGTCCTCAGATGCTGCCACATATATATCTTGAGTTTCCTGTGTATTACTATGTTTATGATTGGGTGTCCCCTTTTTATCTCCAAAATTTCTCCTTTTTTATTGGGATGATTCTGTTTTCTAACAGCAGGTCAGCTTATTTTTCAAATTCTTTGAGGGGTTTGAGAGAGCATCTAAGACTAAAAATATTCCATATTTGCATGTTTTTGTACCTATATTCTCAAATTTTTTTTGGAGGACATACCTCCAGACCCCCTAGTAGTCAAAAGGCGTGCCTAGAGGACAAAGCGTTTGATCCCAGCAAAATACTTATTTTTTGACAAACCTCAGTGGAGGCACTATAGACTAAAGGTGAGGATGATTTAAAGTTGTACATTTATTCAACCGTAAAAAATCTCCCTGTTTTTTATCCCAATCTCCCCTATTTTTTACTCAAATCTCCCTGGTGCTGCTTCAGAGGGTTGGCAACTCTGGACACAGCCCGCAGATTTGGAAGCTCCTAGTTTGGCCATTTCTCTGATCCACGTACATAACACTCTTTTACGGTGTGTCGGCCCATTCCATATCAAGTGGTCCATCAATTTGGGCAGTTTAGAGATGGAAAGAGCCAGGTCAGAATGTTCTCGAAATTTTGGATATAATTCATGAGAACTAATTGATGAGAGCTTTGAGAACAGAGGTGAAAAGGTGGAAAAGCAAGGTGAGCAAATGAAGATGAGTTTAAATAGGTTCTGTACGCTTTTCAATACCACAATGTGAAAAAGACATGGATACTATTGAATACATAGGATCCTTAAGTTGAATTGAATTTTTGAATTAATGGATGAATAAAGTGTCAGTTTCTTATTTTTGTTAAATTATTCATGAGGATGTTAATGCAATTTTTCTATTTGCTCAGGAAGAGATCATGTATGCCGCTTCATTGGATGTGGCCGCAATGAGCGCTACAATTATGTAGTAATGTCCCTTCAAGGAAAGAATTTGGCAGAGCTTAGGAGAAGTCAAGCAAGGGGTTGTTTTTCCCTAAATACAACACTTCGCCTTGCCTCCCAGATACTACGTGCAATAGAAGCTATTCATGACGTTGGATTTTTACACAGGGATGTTAAACCAGTAAGTAAACTGCATAAATGTATTTGAAGGGTTTAGATGCAAAAACTGTTACATCCATTTTTGGTGAAAATTTAATTATGTGTTTTTCATAAAATCTTATGTATCTTAGAATCTTGAAACCAAATCAAATTTATCCCAAACCATCATTGATTTGTGAAGATGTATTGAAAGAAAACATCTTTTATTTTCTGTTTTTTTCAAGACTTGAAAAAATTTGGGCGAGATATTTTCAAGAGGTTACTAAAGAAGAATAAACAGGGAAGGTTTTCAAGAGGAGAGGATTTTTTCAAGATTCGGCAACCATATACACCCCTGAATAAAAGAGATTTAGGATTCTTAAAAAGTTTGATAGAGGTTTTTACATCTAAACCCTACACTCATTCTCATTTTTCTATCTGCATGCATGGTTATCTTGATAAATTCTTTAAAGTTATCAAAAGATAATGATACAATCTTCCTAATATGCCATCAGGATTAAAATCTAAGCTCCCAAAATTAGAAACAATAAAGAAAGTTAATTTATTGACTTAAGAAATGTTATCAGATTAATGAAGGTGACTACTGGTGGTAGGCATAAATATAAAAAGTAACAATAAAGTCAATACCCGAAACTGTCGACTTCTTTGTATTGTTTCATTAAATGGTGGTTTAAAGACTTTATTGTTACTTTTTATATTTAAGAAATGTTGTATCATTTCTGACAGAGAAACAGTTGTTCACTATTTATTATGTTGTTTGTATCTATTGTCTTCTTAACAAATTATTGCATTTTTCCAGTCAAATTTTGCAATGGGGAAGCAACCAAACCATCGTATTGTTTACATGCTTGACTTTGGTCTTGCTCGTCAGTATACTACTCAGTCAGGAGAAGTGAGACAGCCTCGATCAGCAGCAGGTTTCAGAGGTACCGTGCGCTATGCTTCCATCAATGCTCATAAAAACAAGGTGAGGTTCTCATGAATGATTATCACAGATGTTGCACGATACTCTTCTTTGAACATGCTGCTTTCTTATCTCTTTATTGTTCAATTTATTAAGGTTTATTTTATACACTTTTTTAGCTTGAGGGCTATAACTATCATCCAGTTAAAAAAAAATTAAGCTATTCACTTTCAAAATTTGATATGGAAAGATGATTGATGAAAACACAGATATTAAGATTATTCATTGTGATGACACTGCCAGGCTGTTTTTTTAATTTGTCTGAGGAAGAAATGTTACTTCTTTTTATTGAAATACCTCATGCTATTTAATTGATAATTGCATATGAAAAATTGTACTGCAAAGTCCTGATTACCAATTAAGAAAATAGATGTGAAATGTTAAGAAGATCTTTTATGATTGATACAAAGAAATTTGTTAAGTACTCCAGGTGTCTTTGACTCAAGTTTATGACTGTGCCATTTAGCAACCTCAGTCCCCAACTAATAGATAATTGTTATTTTGAAAACAGTGCTTTCACTAGCATACACGGCAGTAGTGGTTGCCCCTATAACAACTAACCAAACTCAGAGTTGCTAGAAATTACACAACTAATTTTACTAACCACTTCACAACTGCACATTGAGGGGTTCATGCTAGACAGGGCAGTATATTCTAGCTTAATTTTTTTTCTTTGCCCAACTTTTTTTTAATGAGACAAAGAGAAAAAACTTTTTAAGTTCCCTGTTTTTAAATGAGACAAAGAGAAGGGTGTAGTAAAAGCTAGAATATACTGCCCTGTGCTAGAATCATTATTAACTGTAAGTATACTACAACTTGGTACATTGTGTCGTCTGTAGTCAGAGCTTAATATTTTTACATGCATAATTATACTGAAAGTGGCATTGTTTACTTTTGTTGTGCCCAAAATATTTGTTTTTGCTTTTAACGTTAAGGAAATAGTTAATTACTCTTTGACTTCCAAATAAGAGAACCTACTAAATAAGAGAACCTGTCGGAAAAAGTCAATATTTGAATATGAGCGCCTGTACCAAATAAGAGTGCCCGTCGGAAAAACCAAAGTTTACCAGTATGAAATACACAATAAGAAATCCTAAAAATTATTTAAACTTAAAATATTATAATCAAGTTGGTGCCCATTTTTTTAAATAATTTTTTTCCCTGATTGTAAATTAAGATATTGTATAACCTTAATGAAGCAGATTGCAGAAAACATTCTAGTCCTCAGCCACAAAAACAACAAAAATTTCTGGATGAAGTATTTAGCAGAAAATATCTTACTAAAAGACTCAAACATACTTTTAGTAAGAGGAATTATACAAAAGATATCTGGGTAAAGAATGTTACAGAAACTTTATGATTCACGTCAAATAACACGGAAGAATTGATCCTGAAATTTTCTGCCAAATCAAAATTCCAATTTTCTGGGAATTAGGATCCCCAGTTTTCCAGGTCTGCTTAAAAGGTTCAAATAAGGGGAGCATTATAAAGGAAAGGTTTTTTCGCTTTCCATAATAAGGTCAGAAATTCTTTATATTGTATCATGCATGGTTATGAATCACGGCAAATGGCGGACTTCAAGTGATACTCTGGAAAGCGTGAAACTTCATTTCATAATAATTTAAATTTAATAACTATTATCGTTATTCGGCACATGATTTTCGGATGTAGTAATGACTGTTTGTTGGAACAGGTATGCTTATTCAATTTTTCAATGAAAAAATGGAATGCTGGGACGTAAATGAACAATCAGGGGAAATGTTTGACTTTGGAGGACTGCTGCATGGTAATTATGGGCTGAATGTTTAAGATTAAAGCTTCATATCAAAATATCATCTTTTCATATTTGAATGAAACTAATTTGGTTACCGTCAATTGTTTCATCTGTTATAAGGTTTTCAAATTGGGATGTAAATGAATGAAGAGAATGTGGACTTTTTATTTTTTTGAGGTTAAGTGAACATTTCTGTGATTTGTTTTGTTTTTATGGTGAAGACTGACATTTTTAGCAAAAAATATACATTTTTTTTTCATAAAAACTTTACTTGAACATATTTGGGGAACCCATCTCTGAGTTATTAGCTTTTTAAATCGTAAATGACAAAAAGTTGGATGTAAATGACCCTCGAATTCAATTGAAGAAATACTTAGTTTCAACAGTTACTTTTCATTTTAAGACATGTTATTGAGTTAATATAAATTTATTAACCACAGATTAGAAATGTAACTTATTTCTCGAATGCAAATTATCTGGATTCATGATTGATTAAAGATAATCAATTTACCTCATGTAACTTATTGTTTTTTGGAGTTATAAATAAATATTTAAAAAAAAAAGAATTAATATTATTTTAGAAAAAAAAGTTGAATTGTTTAATTTTTGCTCAGATTTGATTCTTATGTCTTTATTTTGACCATTATACACTAAATTTAAAAAATAATAAAGGTTAAATTCATTGTTTCTCCCAAAATTTGATTCTTTAAGAAAATATAGTATTTTCCTCTTTATTTCTTATAAATAACTAATAAGGCATTTTGAAGGAGATATGATGAAAAATTGTAAGGATATCAATTATTTTTTGGGGTTTAATATACACAAAACATAAATAAAATGAAAATTTAAACCTTGAATTGATATCATCCTTATTAATATTAACTGAAATAAAGATTGGACGTAAATGACAGGGACGTAAATGTCACATTTTCAGATGGCAATGCTATGAAAAGTATGAGAATCAGCGAGAATAGCTTTTTTTTTTCCAGAGGTTCATCTATTTATTCTAGCTTTGTGTATAAAATTGTTTTGAAATATCTCTAATGATTCTCTTGCACCTCTAAAAACATGTACATTTGTGGGACGTAAATGACTTCTGAACTTCTGAAAATATCCATTTTGACATATTTTCATTTATTTTAGAATTTTGTTCTTGGTGTCATTTTAAAGCTTATATTCATTTGTACCAAATGTTTCAAATCTTTTAATGATAAAACATTTTAAAACCTGTCTATAATCCTTGAGTTCTTGTCATATTATCATATATATCCTTATGAAATTAAAAATCCATACACTTTAATCATTTCAGCTTTGGAAAAGTTTAATGTCATTCATCATAGATGAAAAAAATTGTTGTTCTCTGAATGGAATGGTCCTTATGGTTTTTGAGGTGAACAATTTCAAAAGGTAGTCACAATTTTTCCGCTGTAATGAATTTGAATGATAACTCAGGCAACGGAATAACTGCTTGTCAGGACCTGGGCATAATTTTCTCTGCCAGACAGCACTGGCTTGTCGCAATGTGACTCATATGGTATTCGTCAGTTTCTGTTTGAACGGTTTTTCCCCAGTAATTGTTACAAAATATTTGCATTTGTTTTTATTTGGGCTCTGTAAATAAAGACAGATATCCATTGCTTCACAGACATTACTTCAATAGCTTGACGGTCATTGATAGCTTCTGTGAGATGTCCTTGATATCATGTATATCTTTCATTTTATAGGGGCACCAGACATGGTTTCCATACTCTAGTGTTGGTCTAATCAGAGCTTTGTACAAAAGGGTATCATAATATTTGAGGTTTTATAAGTTGTAAGTGATAGTTCCAGTAAGTAAGTAGCACAAACTTCTAGCTTTCTTCACAGTGATCTTTATGTATTCACTGAAACCAAATTCAGCCAGCATCAAGCATATCTACAAGATAGCAAAACTAAATAAGTAAATAGATAAGTATATTTTTGAAATATAATATTCTATCTTTTCACATAATTTCATGCTCACCTTGAGATGAATGCAACCGCACTAGAAAAATTAGAAAAATCAGCGGATATTTTCTTATGAATTGTAGGTTATTTTATTTTTATTTCTCTGTTTTCCCAGGGTATTTTTTGTGTCGTAAATGTGGTTTTGAGCTTGCTCATGCTGAGGACTTGATTTCTGTTCCAAGCAAATTAGCCTTACGGCATAGAAATAACTCTGTGGGTGGAGAACCTTCATCACTGATACAACTCTTCAAGAATCCACAAGGTATTTGAATTTTTATGGTTACCAATTTTTATATCTTTTCTGTGTAGTATACTGTACATGACTGTAGATTATTATTTCTTTAACAGATTCTGACCTCAAATTTAACTTACAAAAATTATAATATAAATAAATATAAATTATCAATTAGTGACACAAAGAGGAAAAACTTCAAATGTAACCCCCAGCAGATACAAATTTAACGGAACTAGGTTCCCAGGATCCCAAGAATCTGCAGTCATGTTTTTTGCCTTGGTTGAATACTTAGAATTTTTAGTTGTTGTTGTTGCGAATGGCCCCTGGTGAGGTTACCTTTCTGGGGTTAGCTTGAGCGATTAGCTTTTTAGGGATCCCCTTTAGAGCGGGGATGAACAGAAAAGTTTCTGAACACCAAGAACTGTGAATCTTTTTTTCAACCCCCTCATCTATCTTAGTGCAATGATTTCTGAGAAACTCACGGGGGCAAGAATTTTTAGTTTAAGTTGCACAATTTTTCACCTTGAAATTTTGAGTAAGTAGTTGTGTTTTCTTTCTTACAATAGAAGTTTTGGAGATGGTTAATTTCATGTTTGTTTTATTTTCTAATACAGTACATCTTCATTCCTCTCTTGTTGTCAAGTCACTTGCACACGCACAATTTTTTTCTTTCTTATAATTAAGCAGACATGTGTGTACGAAGTCGGCTTGGCTTTTTGAATGAGCAAACTTGAGACCAAGGCTTCGCTTTGTCCTGTTTTCAAATAGATGCTTTGACTTTGGACTTCGTCTTTCCAATAATCCTGAATTTTCTTTTCATTAGAAAAGTGTTTTCTTTGCTCTAAATCCATTCAATAATGTTACAAACCATAACTAGACACTGTTTACAAGGAAGACAACACTTTCTTTTACTGAAGTAAGAGGATTTAATCTTTTTATTTAGTTTTCTAAACATGAGGGCTTCGGCTCCATGCTATATTTAGAAATGACTTCGTGATATTTTGGCTTTGAGATGTCGGCTTCATGTCTGTAATTTAAACAAATTTTTAAACACTTACAGCCAACCATCAGATTTATAGCATTTGTCATTGATTATATTTTATTTTTACTATTTGATTTATTTTAATTTTGTTTTCAGGTGCATATTTTGAAGTTTTCACCCTTACAAAGTCCCATGTGGAAATGTCAAGTGAGGTAGATATATTGATAAATTAATCATAATTTTTTTAATTCTTTTGATTTTATTAAGACTTTTAATGCTTTTGATACTTTTATTATTTTCTTCTCCAATGTTGGACATCGACAAGGAACATTCTTCTCTTGATAGCTAGTCTTTCATTAAATCACAATTTAATTAGGTTGCCAATCGACATAGAATATGCCTTTGGTTCTTTTTTATGTGCTCCCAATCGTCCTCTTGATAGCCTTTCTTTTATTGTATCACAATTGGCTTGCCAATTAAAAATGATCTATTTTGATTTCTAGCAGTTTTGACATTATGAAAGAGCTGTTTTTAAAATTATTTTACAACCTGAAGTGTATATATATATATATATATATATATATTAAGAGCAAAGTAACAGCATCTTATTTGCTGGCACCGTATCAGGAAACGGGTTCACAGAGTCATAGACGTCATGTGACAATTATAAACGAGCAAAGTAAACCTCAGGAACACCTAAGCATTGTGAGAACATACGCTTTTATCATTATTTCAGAAATTTGAAACGGGCTGAATAAATTAATAATTATCGATTTTAATTGATTTATTATTAAAATTTCATAAGTGATAAATTTATAGATTAAAATCAGATCATCCGTATATACATATTTTTGCCTATATTTGATGATTTGAAACTTTTGAAACCAATAATCAAACATATTATTGAATCCTCAGAAATATGCAGCTGACAGTTGGTTCCCAGGTTTTGCTTGGAGTATTGCTAGTTGTCCAAGGTGTGGTGCTCATATTGGATGGTTAGTGAATTCTTATTTTTATATTTGTTTAATCTCTTTGTTGTGGTATATTTATGGATCACAAACCCAAGTGTAGGACAGCATTTATACCACCATTGCTATTCAAGCAGTTACAAAATTAGCAGGAAATATTTCTTTTAACTGCTGTATTGATTTTTAAATTAGTTTTCTTGTTTATCAGAAGCTTGAACTAATGTCAACTTAGTTTATTCATGTTGCGGTGGCGAAGTGCTGAACTCGCTCAAGTTTTTTGCTAAACAGCGCTTTCTTTCTCTCAAATTATGACCTTAATATATTGTGAAGGGAGCTAAACACTCACTGGCTTCCCCTAAATGATGGCTGGTTCTCTCATAGTTTAAACTACAAAAGTGACAGTTGGTTGAGGTAGGAATCGTGTATGTTAAAATATTGTTATTTTCTTGTGATTTCCAACCACTAAGGGATCTTCAATGTAAAATAAATTATACAATCAACAACAAAATTATCTTGAGTGTTAAAAGAGTCTACTCTATGTACTCTAATAATAGGGGTTGGGGGGAGGGCACATTTGACAAATAATAATAAGGCATAATGGCATAAACAGCATTAAAAAAAAATCTAAAGTACACATGAACTGACTAAGATATATTCAAGTGTATAACTCTTAGCTACCACCAAAGGATATATGATAATATTTGTAAACTGTCAGGCTCTCACAGTCTAAATAAAAAGAGTACTTCTGAAGACAGATAGCCATCGCAAAATATGTGTTGGGCAACTCTCTGCTCTGCGCAAATATGCCCCCCCCCCCCTCTTTAAAAGATCATTGTTTTAAAACAACCTGTATTAAAATTCACTTTTTTTATCAGCTACTTTTGTTTACATTTAAGAAGGAGAGAGAACATATTGTTCATTGAAAGTGCAAATTAAGCAGTTCTGTTAAGATGGCTTAAATTTGTTCATGGTTCATGGCGTATTTTACAGATAAAACATAATAAAACTAAAAAACTAATACATTTTCTTAGAATCGATATAAAAACACCAAAAGCTTAACTGCACATCTGGTAATATCTACCAACATTTTGATAAAGTTTCAGGTTGATTGAGTCAAAACTGTGGCTGTAATCTCATTGCATACAAATACACACATGAATAAATAAATAGATTTTGAATCTTATTATGTAGATGTTTAGGCTGTCAAAAACTTTGTAGATGTGATTCTCTTTGCCTTGAGTGTCCTCTGACTGCAAATGGTGGATTATTTGTATTTATTTCTGTGTTTTTTTTATGCCACAGTCAAATGTTAATCTACAAAAAAGTTTTCATGAAAAAACATCTGTTCAGTAAATAACTTTATCTCTGTGTTGTCATTATAACAGGGGCTTTGCTGCTATAACTCATGCTGCAGAAGAACTTTATCAGGAAATTTCATCTTTTGTTGGACTTATAGTGGATAAAGTCATGCATGAGAATGGTGAGTGAGTCTGAATAATCTTTAACAATATACACTGAATTGTATGTATGCTTGCTTGCGTTTTGGCTGAGCTTTTAACATGTGATTACTTACATATCAAAGTGATTCTTTGAATGCCTTCCAATTCCTGAATAGAGAGGACAGGTTAACCAGTTCAGACTGAGAACTGGTCACAATACGTGCCAGCCTGTAAGGGCGTGGGTGACAATAATTGTGATATTCTGTTTTTTGCTCATATCCATATTTTTATATGTTATTAATAATTTTTTATTTCTGAATGTAAGTCTCTCTATAGTTGATGTATGTTAATTACAACACCAGGACAACTTGTTAGTGATTTTGATTTTACACTAAGGCAATAATAGTACAGTAGACCCCAGTTACAGCAAACTTGGTTTTAGCAAAATCTTGGATATAGTGAACAAAACAGAAAGTCTGTTTTTTTCCGTATATAATATTACTAATCACAAATCGGGTATAACAAAATAAATCCCAAGGAGACCGGATACAACAAACTATTAGCAGTCAAGTTCAATTGACAAAGTCGGAAAATAAATTTCAGTTAGCATACAGCACAAGTTTACGTCGGCTCAACATCAAAATTAAAAGAAACAGATCTCAAATCAAAACATCTGAGAGGGGCACGTTGGGTGGCATGAGGTTATTTGTGTGCGACTGTCTTTTGCATGTCTACTTACAGCATAGGCCTAAGACTATGAATTAACTTTGCGTGTGACATTATATGTACTCTTCGTGCTGTGGCCAATCATCTCGCATGACATTTTAAAATGGCAGGATAGGTTGGTTTTCCCCGTCCCCACCTACTGTGTACGTGTGTTCAATTGAATCACATTGATGCATCTTAATCGTTCGCATGCACACGTTTATTCTTGCATTTAAATTAAAATTGTTTTTTTTGTTTTCCCCATTAAATCACAGAGCTTTTGTAGGCATTTATTTTTACTAAAGCAAAATCGTATTTTATAATGATAAAATATCCCAACACTCAAATAAGCTGTGTTATGAATGCAAAAATATCTTATTTTGATTGGATGGTCAAATCTCTTTAAAAATCGCTGTTTTCAGTGATTTTGGATATATCAGAAAAAATTGTCCTGTCCTGTCGACTATGTTATAACCAGGTTCTACTGTATTATTATCATTATAATATTTTCAATTAAAAAGTGCTTCATCAGTGTTTTGATAATTTAAGTAGCATACAAGCTAGGCGGTCACAGGGGTTTATGGCAGATATGCCCATCACCACAGAAATACCTGTGATACATACACCTAAAATTACTCAAGTTCAGCTTTTGAAGCATCTAGAATAGATCCTCAGCTATTCAATTCAAATGAGTTTCATGAAAATGCTTTTTCAAAACACATTTTGATGATCTCTTGAATCCAAAGATATAGTAGATAGGTGGCTCTTCTTGCAATAGAGGATTACATTTGTTAGTGTGCAACTTATCATTGTCAAACAGCTGATGTTGTTAAGATTCTTTCAAATTCCACGTTCCTTACCTACAGGGGAATTCACTTATAATGAATTGCTTGGGGAACAAAGACATGTTTGTTATATGTAAGTTTGTTTTATAAAAACTCTGAAATCAGGGGAACTTGTTGAATTTGGCCAGTTCTCCCGCTTTTCCTCCAATGTGCATCCTTTGATCTCTGCATTTATTGCCCTAGCTTGACAAAACCAGACTAGTAAACCCTTGTCTGAATCTTTGCATCACAAGTCTTGGAAACAGCTGTCATACACCACGAAATAGTGATCAAACTGATTCGTTTTTCTTGGTTTAGCTCAACCGTTTCTTTAATTCTTGTTTATTATAAGCCATTTCTTAAAAATCATAGTTCGATATAAGAAATATATTTCAATGGTACAAAAAGGGATATATTAAGGTACTTTTAACTTTGTTCGTAATAAATGATTATTCGTTTAAAAGCAATTTTTTTACAAGTTAATTCACCTGTATAACAAATGAGAATCATTTACTTTTTTTAGTGTTATTTTATCCATCTTTACAACATGAGCTGTTTTACAATGACGTATGGTCTGAACACCTTGTCATATAAATATACCAAACAAATTCCCCTGAATCCTAGTTTTCAAGGAGGAAAGATTGTACATTTGAAATAAATGGTTACAGAATTATTTGATGTTCTGATAGGGAAGGTTAATTCAGGACAACATGTTTCTTGTAATAAGAATGATTTTAAATCCATTTACCTTCGAGGTGAAATTTTGAAAGTCGTCACAAGCTTTCACTCGTCATCCGACGAGCTTCTTCGGCTGAATGATGTTAGTATATATTGTATGTTGATGTTATTTATGTAGATCAACTGTATGTACCAATAGTCCTATAAGATTAATATTATCTTTTTAATTGTTCTTAGATGTCTACAACCTAATTGCACAGCCAAAGATGTACACAAGCTGACAAAGGAGGGATGTCTACAAACACACTGGTCGCCTCTACTTAATGGTGGTGTCTCTTGTTCAAGTTTCATGAAATGTCAAAGAAATTGTGCAAAAATGTATTTTTTTCTTTTTCAATCCCGTCCACTTCTATCTTGTTGATGACCCTTTTTGGTTAGTATTAACTAAAAGTGCATGTGTTGAGAGAGAACTTTTACGAAATTTGTGAAAATTCATACATGTTAATTATTATTTTAAATTTAATAATCAATGTGCAATTTGTGATGATTTGATGGGTGATGCCAAAATGTAGTTCAATGTTTTAAATATATATATAATGAATTAGGTGCCAAAGCTGTGCTTAGCAGCAAATAATGACTAGTCCCAAATCAATAGAATGAAAAGGAATCCTTACATACAATCTGCTTGTTTATGAATACAGTCCAGACTCAATTGTCCGACACTCACAGTAGTCTGACAAGATTGGTTGAGGGTTTTTTTCCTTCTACATTTCATTCATTCATTCACGTCCTTCCACTCCCGCTGGGACCTCTGACACTCGCAGTAGTCTGACAAGATTGGTTGAGGTTTTTTTTCCTTCTGTATTTCATTCATTTACGCTCTTCCACCCCTGCTGGGACCTCTGACACTTGCAGTAGTCTGACAAGATTGGTTGAGGGGTTTTTTCCTTCTGTATTTCATTCATTCACGCCCTTCCACCCCTGCTGGGACCTCTGACACTTGCAGTAGTCTGACAAGATTGGTTGAGGGTTTTTTTCCTTCTGTATTTCATTCATTCACGCCCTTCCACTCCAGCTGGGACCTCTGACACTTGCAGTAGTCTGACAAGATTGGTTGAGGGGTTTTTTCCTTCTGTATTTCATTCATTCAC